>CAUYQV010024027.1:0-14605 GCA_963574575.1 Galagoides demidoff | reverse complement strand
GCCAAACAACAATGATGGCTGCAACCAAAAAATGGCCAGGCATTGTGGCAGGCGCCTGTGGTCCCAGCTACTTGGGAGGCAGAGGCAGGAGACTCACTTGAGCCCAGGAGTTGGAGGTTGCTATGAGCTGTGATGCCATGGCCCTCTACCCAGGGGGATAGCTTGAGGCTCCATCTCAAAAAATAAATAAATAAATAAATAAATAAATAAATAATAAAAAATAAAAAATAAATAAATTCTGGCAAATGACATTTTTGCACATATAGAAATATTTATATGACTTATATCCCATATATAAATATAGTAAATTGTACATATGTGCTGTATTATTTAATGTTTGTTAACTTTCCAATGTGAAAACTTCTGTGTCTAGGAGGTGGAGTAAGAGAAAAAAAACACTCCAGCCAAATGTTCTCGTGTAGAAACACAAAATTAAACAACTACCCAAACAAGAAAGAATTGTAGTAAGAACCAAAAATCAATTGAACAATCACAGTGTCTGGTTTTAACACTGGCATCAAGGAAAAAGACAGTGAAGAGGGTGAAAAAGATAGGTGTGCACTTCCTACATCACTGTGCCCTGTCACCCTGGCAGCATCATAGCCAAGAATCTGTGTGCTTTGGAGAGAGATGGTGAAGTGCTTCTGAGACTTTGCAATGGATCAGGGCTGCTTTGTCAAGGGAAGCAGAGCACATGGCAGAACTCTGCCAATGCCCATGGAGGGAGCATTTAGACCAGTCATGTTCTGTAGCAGCCCGTATAGCCTATAGCTAGGAGGATCGAGTTATAAGAAATACCTGTATAGCTCAATAATGGAATACCTTGGTGAAAAGGGCATGGAGAGGGATTTAGCTCTCCTAACAAGCATGAGAGCTAGTGAGATGAGAACATTGGTGAATTGACAGTCTCTACACCTGCGGTGTTGAGAGGCATAAGATCAGCCTTATATTAAGCTTGACCAGAAGGCAATTGGGAGCATGCGCATTCTATCACAAACCTGCTTACTCTGACTGTCTCCTCTCCAGCCTGCAGAATGCCAGCACAGCGTCTCTGTTAGAAATCACTAAGCTCTGCTAAAGACTAAGACCCATCTATTCTAAGACTACTTTACTCTCTCAAACACTCTCTCTCTCCCTTCTACTAGTGTAAAGCCCTCAGGCACCTCAGAGAAATTGTTTCTGAACAAGGTAGCTTAACAGTCTGTGTCTAAAACACCTAGTTAAGTTGGCCAGAGACCTGGCCAGTCCTGGGCCTTGACAAGTGGTGTCAGACGTGGGATGTGAGGCTGGTAAAAGGGGCATCCTCTGCTCCAGTGGTAGAAAGTTGACTTCCTGCTAGATTCTCGCTATTGATAAAATCAGCATGGGACCCTGAATAAATCTGAAACATAGACCAGAAAGACTGAAGTCCTTGGGCAATTTCTGTGGCTGGGCTGTGCATGTGACATAGTGGTCACCATAAGTGAATACCTGTGTCATCCTGTTCCCAATTCCATCAGTGCAGCTCAGAGAGGGCCTTCCTCCAATTGTAGAAAGCAATGGGAAGAGTACAAAGTCTGTGTCTTGCAACTTCAGTACCAGATCAGTCATGGTAAAATACAGTACCAAGTAGATTCCTGAACTTCCTGAATCTAGGTTTTAGATTTTAGAACCTAGGGCATTTTAGAATCACCCTGGGCCAAAAGGAATATGCCACCTGGAAGGGAAGGACTCAGTCCACAGGATTCATCACCGGCTGACTAAAGAGGCAATAGGCTGTAAACATTCATGGGTGGTATCCAGGCAGCAGTCATCATAGGCTTTGGGCAAAATGGGTCTGGTTTCAAATGTGACCCGCTTCCAGCTGTGGTAGCCATGAGAATGTGTTTACATTAATCTTCCCCCAACTCCAAGCAGCTCAGCTCAGAAAGTAAGAATCTTGTTTTGAGTAAATTAGGGGAGGAGAGTGAGAGACTTTGACTGGTAATACAGGGAATTCTCCCACACCTAACTCTACCAACAAAGAACCCTTAGAAGTCTGCAAGAGTCACAACAGTATAGGTCTTTGGGCACCATGCTTTGCTGATACAGTGGTGTTGATCATAAACTTAGACCACAACATTAAATTCCCATTGACTACCTGAAAGCCATGTCAAGAAGAAAGCATTCAAACAAGATGAGACTGAAAAGATTAGAATAAATAACTATATCTTCAATGCCCACAAATATCCAAGAATATCAAGAAAATCCAGGAAAACATGACTCCACCAAATGAACTAAATCATTGAACTGAATCAGTGATCGATTCCAGGATACTGAAGAAATTCTCTTTCAGATAAAAAATTCAAAATCATGATCTCAATGAACCGCAAAACAAAACAGTGAAGGAATTCAGAAGCCTATCAGAGAAATTTAAAGAGATTTAAATTTAAAAAAGTCAAGAAGAAACACTGGAGCTGAAAAATTCATTTGACAAATAGGAAATGTATGAGAGTCTTACAGGGATTAAAAAAAAAAAAAGATATTGGTGAAAATCAAACCCAAAGAAGTCAGAACCCAGTGAAAGGGTAAGGCGGGATCTCTTTCTCCCTTCCATGAGTTTTCAGTGACCAGCAGGCTAACAAGTTTTTTTAAAGTTTCCCCACCCCAATGAGAACAGGAATGGCATCAAACATGGAATAGTGGAGAGAACTTACATGATCCTGGAGGTTGGATGTGCCCATGGGACTCCCCTCGAAAGAGAGTGTCATGAGAAGCCAGAAAGTTGTCTTTCTCCCAATCAGAAGCTTCCTCTCCCACCCCCTGCAACCATTTTAATGCATCATTGAATTCAGTTTGTTCCTATTTCCTTGAGGATTTTTTCATCTGTGTTCATCAGTTATATTGGTGTATAGATTTCTTTTTGTTGTTGTGTTGTATCTTTGTCACATTTTGGTATTAAGCTGACATTGGCCTCATAGCATGAGTTTGAGACATGCCCTTCTCCTTGATTTTCTAGTATAGATTGAATAGGTTTGGTATTAGTCATTTTTTAAATGTGTGAATTCAGCAGTGAAGTTATCAGGTCTGGGCTTTTCTTTAATGGGAGATCTCTACAATGAAAATTATACAGCACTGATGAAAGAAATTAAATAGGAGACAAAAAGGAAAGATATTTCATGTTCATTGTTTGAAAAAATAAATATTGTTAAATTTTCCACACTTTGCAAAGCAATCCATATATTCAATATAATCTGTATCAAAATAATGACAACATTCTTCAAAGAAAAAAAATTCTTAAAGGTTCTATGGAACCACAAAAGATTCGTTGTATCCCAAAACCAAAATGGGAGGAACATTAACTGACCTCAAGTTGTACGCAAGCTGTAGTAACTAAAGTATTCTCTTGATAAAAAAGAAAAGAACACACACAGAATATAGACACAAAACCAGTGGAATGAAAGAGAATCCAGAAATGAATCCACATAGCTTATATACTGAATTCATTTTCAACAAAAATATCAAGAACTACATTATGGAAAAGATAGTCTTTTCAATAAACAACAATGAATGAAACTGGATAGCCATATGCAACACAGTGAAACTAGACCCCTAACTCTTTCCAATTTCAAAAATAATTGAACACTTAAACCCAGAACTATGAAATTGCTAAAAGAAAACATTAAAAAAATTCTCCAGGACATTTGGGTTGGCAATAATTGTTTTTAAATAATACATCAAAGATCAGGCACCAAAGCAAAATTGAACAAATGGCGTTGCATCAAACTAAAACCCTTCTGTTCAGCAAAGGCAATAAAGAACAAGGTGAAGAGAGAACACCTTGTTGTCTTTGAGAAAAGATTTTCAAACTACTTGTCTGACAGAGATTAGTAACTAAAGTATATAAGGAGCTCCAACTTATTGGGAATAAAATCAAATAATCACATTTAAAATGGTTAAAAGATTTGAATAGGTATTTTGCAAAAGTAGATATCCAATTGGATAATAGGAATATGGAAAAACTGCTCAACATCCTTAGTTATCAGAGAAATGCAGATGAAAACTCCAGTGCTACTTCAAATGGCTCTTATCCAAATAAGTAATAAAGAATGGGAGCTCAGCGCCTGTGGCTCAAGTGACTAAGGCGCCAGCCACATACACCTAAGATGACGGTTGGAATCCAGCCTGGACCCACCACACAACAATGACGGCTGCAACCAAAAAATAGCCAGGTGTTGTGGTGGGTGCCTGTGGTCCCAGCTACTTGGGAGGCTGAGGCAGGAGACTCGCTTGAACCCAAGAGTTGGAGGTTGCTGTGAGCTGTGATGCCACGGCACTCTACCCAGGGGGACAGCTTGAGGCTCTGTCTCAAAAAAAAAAAAAAAAAAAAAGAATGGAGACAAGTATGTGGAGAGAGGGGAAATATCTTTCCCTGTTTGTGGGAAGGTAAATTAGTGCAACCACTCTGGGGAACAGTATTCAGGGTCCTCAAAAACCTAAAAATAGAACTATTCTATGAGCTATCGATCCCTCATCTAGGAATATATTCAAAAAGAATTAAATCAGTATATCTAAAAGATATCTGCAAGCCCATGTTTATTGCTACACTATTCATAATAGCCAGCATTTGGAATCATGTCTATCAATGAGTGAATGGAAAAAGACAATTTCTGCATAATGAAATATTTAATTCAACCTTAAAATGAATGAAATCCCGTCATTTGTAACAACATGGATGGAACTGAAGGACACTATGTTTAGTGAAATAATCCAAGCACGGAATGACAAATCTCACATGTTTTCACTCATATACGGGAGCTAAATCTTAAAATCTCTTGGAGGCAATGAATAGAATGATAGTTACCAGAGGTTGGGAAGGGCACAAAAGATTGGGGGATAGAATAGGGATTATAATGGCAGCAACAGTGTGGTTAGATTGCTAAATGCAATGAACAATATTAGATAGCATAACAATGTGACTATATTCAACCATAAGTTGTAGAAGAACCAATTCCAGTTGTCTTTCATAAATTGATATTTGTTGTTTCTCTTAATGTTAATCACAGATTGTGAAGAAATGTGTAATCACTACAAATTCTCATTATGCTTAACCTTCTTTGTACCTGATTGCTTGCTACATGACTGTGATTAAGATAGAGTGAATTATATGTGTGGGAAACATGTAACAAAGATGTCTCAAGGGATGCATAGGGAACAGAATGTCCAGAGCAGCAAAATTTACTGACCCATGACCCAAAGTTAGGCATGTGACTATGAGGAAGTTGCAGCCACATGCACAAGAAGAAATAGGGCCATATGCATCAGCAGCAATAGTTGTAACATATGCCCAACTAAGTAACCACTTAGCTAGGCAGAACCCCACTAAGGCAGATCCCAGTCAGACCAACAAGCAGGAGGTGTCAAAGCAGGTGTTACCCATACTCGGGACACCAACACCGGAAAACAGTCTCATCTGCACTTTCTGCACTTCCTGCACATCTTGCTCTTCCTGCTACGTGGCATGACATGTTTTGTAACTTTTATCCTTTAAAATTTTCTGTACCCTTCTTTGTTTGAGTCTCAATATATACCCATTGGAACCCAGAGTCAGGCCCCCACTGCCACACTCTGACAGTGTCTGGCCCCCAACAGCCTTGCTTGTATGTATGTATTACACCAAACATTTTGTGTCTTCTCTCTGCAGTATTCCCAGAAACCTCCAGGCTCTGCCCCAAAGGGGTCACCTCAATAAGTTATTGTATATTTTAAAATAACTCAAAGAGTGAAAATGGAATGGTCCTAACACACACAGACAGGGACAAATGCTTAAGGTTGTAGATACCACAGTTATGCTGATTTGATTATTACAAATTTTAAGTATATATCAAAGTATCACATGTACTTTACAAATATATGCAACTATTATGCACCCATAAGGATTAATAATGAAAATACTAAAAAAGAGTACTGCTATAAATGTTGTTATTCATCTCAATTATTTTTGAATTTGGTTTGCTAACATTTTATTTTAAATTTCCCCTCATTCATAACCAAGTTTTAACAGCAAATGTTGGATACAATATTCGTGAGGTTTTGACATTAGTATTTTGTATGATTAATAAATAATATTTGAAAAGATTTTCTTTTTATTCTATTATTTGGTGATCTAAATTATACTAGAATTGTCTGTTCATTATATTAATAATTCTGTTGGAGTAAATACATGAAAATGGATGAGAGTGACTAGCATTTTTTAAAGGAATTACTTACTGAAAGATTTTTCTGGTTCTTCTGTATATACGAACACGTATATTAGTTCTCATTTCCTGGATAAAGTTAACATAATGATATTTTCATCAAAAATAATCAATTTGGCTTTAGTTCTCAAGAATATTTATATATAATTCATAAATAAATTTATTATGAATCATCCTGTGGTTCTGGCTCTGTATTTTATTTCTGATTTTATTATTTTTTCTTTCTTTTATCAGAATCAGATAATAGTATAGGCATAATTTCTATTTTTAACCAAATTTTAATTATGATTCACACATACTTAACAGGTAGTTAAACTTTAATTTTAGGATTCAGAATCCAATGGAAGTCATCACCTTTATGTTAGAAATTCTTTTTAATTTTCTATGTTTTATGTTTTTGTTGTTGTTTTTGTTGTTTGTTTGTTTTTTCACTATTCCTGTCCGAATGACTTTATCATTGTCTGAGAGGAGTGAATTAAATATTCTGCAATTATTATGTTTATGTTTATTTCTATTTGCATTTTGTCAGATAATATGCTTTATGATCATAAGTATTAGATTATTTGGTTCGTAGCTATTCATACTCTCAGATCTGTCTAAAAAGTAATTACTATTCTTATGATTCTTTTAATCCTGAATTTTTCTTTGTTTGATGGACTAAAATTACCCAATAGTACTGTACAAGTATTCTTTTTCTGGCTTCAATTGTTCTGTGATTATATGTGAGAATGCCTTCTTAGAAAGTATACCTTTAAGTATTTAGGAATTAAAAGGTCACGTTAAACAGTCACATTATCTATGCTTTGCTCCCAATGTTCTGAAATAATAATCTTCATATGTATTTGATTAAGAGTTTAGATACAAAGATGAATAAAAATATAAGATAGAATGATAAAGGAAATAGTTAAAATATAAACAATTCATGAATCTGGGAAAAGAGTGTAAGGAATTTTCGTGATTGAGTCATGTATCACATAATGATATTTTGGTCAATGATGCACTAAATACATGAAGGTGGTTCATAAGGTTTCAATAGAGCTCAAAAATTCCTATAAACCAGTGATGTTGCAGCCAATTAATATCACAGTGCAATGCAGTACTCATGTGTTTGTGGTGGGTGATGCTGGTATAAACAAGCCTACTGCATTATTAGTTATATGAAAGTACAGCTTATATAATTATATACAGTACATAATACTTGATAATAGATGACTATGACACTTGTTTATATATTTGTATACTATACATTTTATTATTTTAGATTGTGCTTTCTACTTAAATGAAAATATTTATTACGAAATAATGTAGCCTGTTTTAGGTCAGCAGCAGCCTTAAACACCTCGTGTTTATCTTGTCCTTTAATTGCATCATTTTATCTTCGGTCTGATTTAGTTTTTTCTTTTGTTCTTCCTACCCCCAAGACATTGTGGCATCTAAGAATATTTTTTCAACATTTTTGTAACATTGAAACTGTATCTACATAAAACATTTGCATAAAAAGTACAAAAAACTATTAAGCCACTGTGTAGGGTACGACATCATCTGGAGTTTACTTATGTTTATACACTGAAATAGATGCAAGCTTTCTCAGCAGTGATCAATTTTGATGCTAAATTTTCTTGCCAGCTTTCTGGGTATTTAGTCTGCCATATTTCTAGAATATAAAGTTAAAAGTTTCGTTTATAACACTAATGATAGAAACTAATATTTGAATAGAAGTGAAATGTTGAACATGTAATTTAATAATAAATAATAATTCACAACATTTACTTTTCATATTAATCAACATGGCACAGTTTCATTTTATATTGGAGGAGTTTTCATTAATCTCTTTATGAACTAAAGTACTCCTTCTGAATCTTTTCCCATAAACATTATCCATGTTAGTGTGAAGCTTAGCTATCACATAGAAAAGTAAGATTTGTGGATCAATGGGTGATTATTTTATTGAATGCCAAGATATAATCTATTAATTCTAAATTTTTACCTCACCATTTGTAGCCCTATTTTATTTTTTTAAATAATCACTTCAATTGCTATTTTCTCTTGCTGATTTTTGCCTCTGGGAAGCAAAATGACCTACTAAATACTGGCATAATGACCTCCACATTCATCTGTGTTGTCCTAAATGACATAATTTCATTCGTCTTTATGGCTGAGTAGGAAACCATGGTGCATGTAGTCCAGCCCTGTTTTTTCTTTTCTTTTTTTTTTTTTCCCAGTTTTTGGCCGGGGGTGGGTTTGAACCCACCACCTCTGTCATATGGGGCCTGCACCCTATTCCTTTGAGCCTCAGGCGCTGCCCACCAGCCCTGTTTTTTCAAACCTAGCGGTCAGACCTCCCCCAATGCCAGGTGGGACTACACAGCCCCAGGCTTCAGGCTTGTGTGACAAACTTGAACTACAGTTCACCACTGGGCCAAATTCAGTGGCGCTGGACTCTGGAGAACAATCTTTAAAATATTATTCTAATTGACAGATAAAATGATATATATTTTCTTTGTACAATGTGATGTTTTGAATTATATACATTATATTTTCTTCACCTATTTGATCCAGCGATGGACACTTAGGTTGCTTCCCTGTCTTGGGCATTGTTAAATTGCTACAGTTAACATGGGAGTGCAGATAAGTCTCTGACACACTGATTTTATTTTTTCTGTTATATCCTCTGTAATGGGCTATGGAAGACTACCCAGTGCCAGGTTTCACTGTGGCAGGCCTGGTGTTGTTGTCCAAGGCAGAGCTCTGAGCTCACTTCCCTTCCCTTTCTTTCCACCAAGTGAACCATCTCTCTCCCCTCTGTGCTGCCTGGGTCTGGGGAGAGGTGACCTGGGTAATGTAAAACAATCTCTCCCACCTTCTTCAATGTGTCTTTTCAGTTAATTGTGCCACAACCAAGCACTGTAATTACCTCTCACGAAGTATTTTTTGTGCATAGACAATTGTTTATACAGATGTCTCGGTGGAGGGATAATCACTGAAGATTCCTACTCTATCATCTTGTTCTGCCTCACTGGAAAACAGATCTTCAGTGAAGAGCAAAGTTTTTAACAGTATAAAAATACTTACATAAAAATAAAACTATTGGAACTTTACATAACACACTGCACTGCCAAAAAGAAAAAAAAAAACTCTTTGGAAGATTGAATTGTTAAAACCATTTTACTGCTTCCTTCTCTGATGTAATTTTCAAGTATATTTCCATATATTGACCACGGGTAGTTTAACTTGTTAGGAGAAACTTATAAACTGAAAATCAAAGTGGACATTTTTGAACAAATAAAGGAAGCAAGGACAATTCTTTTCAGAGAACTCCCAAAGAACATCAGAGGCCCTTCTCTTGAAGAAAACTCCATTTTAACATTGCCTTTTAAAGACCAGAGCTCCATTCTTCCCTGTAATACAAGCAGATAATAAAATACAAACAGAAAAATCACTCCAGGCTGTAGCAAAATGTACCAGCATGGAGCAATCTTCTTTCTATGTGGAGTTTATAAAAAGTCAAAATCTTACTTGTTTCAATTTTTACAATGAGTTATACAATCAACAAGGTATGTTTATTTCCTCCACATTACCTCTCCACATCTTCACAACCTGCAGTTTCTAGATTTGAAGACTAGAACTCTTCCCTATTTCCCTACGTGTTTAGAAATAAATCAACTGACCATTCACATTCTCTCAAAAAAGTCTCATTTTAACATGTTAATTTTTCAGCAGGGGGCAGTGGCACATGCCTGTAATCTTAGCACTCTGGGAAGCCAAGGCAGTAGGATCACTTGAGCTCAGGAGTTTGGGACCAGCCCGACCAAGAGTGAGACCCCTTTTTTCACTAGGAAAAAAAAAATTATATAGATAGATAGATAGATATAAAGAGAAAAAATTAGCCAGGCATTTTAGCAGGTGCCTTTAGTTCCCGTGAGAAATGCAACACAGAGAATATAACAAACAGGAGACAACTACAATAAAAATCTTAGTTAAAAATTATAGTGATAGAAAGAGAGATTCTGAAAATTAAAGATTTACTATTTCTAGGTACTACTAATGTAGAAACGGAAAACTTAAAAATATGCCCCTTATTCTCAAGGAAAAAGAAATAAATGTTTATGTATGTAGGATCAGGTATAAATATCAATTTATTTATAAGCCAAAATGTTCTAGGTTGACTTTTGACTATTCCACAACTAGATGTTGAGCAAACATAATTTACCTGAGTAATTTAAATGAGTCAACCTGTTGTAACAAAAGATTTTGAAGAAACTCTGGACTAAAATCAATGCAAAAATCAGTTTGCAAAATACAATTTTATTTAAAATGTAACTGATATCCCATATTATTATAACTCCATGAGAAGTAGGTATATAAATTCTAGATCATTGCTGTATAGGAAACCAGAACAAATTTCACATACATATGCATATATATGATATCGAGAAGGATTTACACATACACTGAAAGTTTAACACATTCATAAGTAGAAACAAAATTATATCATTCACAATTACCTGTGAGCAATATGAAGAAACAAAATAGAACACAGATAAACAGACTCACAATTATGGTACAGAAAATGGTTTAAAAAGTAACAATTTTAATTTTTTTTTTTTTTTTGAGACAGAGTCTCACTTTGTTGCCTTTGGTAGAGTACCCTGGCATCACACCTCACAGCAATCTCAAACTCTTGGGCTGAAGCAATTCTCTTGCCTCAGCCTCCTGAGTAGCTGGGACAATAGTCACCCACCACAATGCCTGGCTATTTTTAGAGATGGGGTCTTGCTCTGGCTCAGGCTGGTCTTGAACCCGTGAGCTCAGGCAATCTACCCATCTCGGCCTCCCAGAGTGCTGGTATTACACACATGGGAGGCTTGGGTATGACCCCCAAGCCCGGCCCATATTAAAGTTTTTAAAATAATAAAAACAATTTTAAAAGCAACTTTATATATGACTTTAACATATACTTAGTGAAAATATAAGTTGTATAGATGTACTTATCAAAGTAAATGGCATGCTTTTACATAGAAGGTAGATCTATAATTACCTTAAAAATTTCAATTCAGGAAATGCAAACTAAAATGATACTCCTACTCTGGAAAACAGCTTGGCGTTTTCTTATACTATTAAGTATTCGACCACCATACAATTCAGTAGTTACCTGTGTGATAACTATAAACTGGGCTTCCACCCTAGATAGGTGTCTTTCAATAAATGAATGATTAAAGTGTATACATTTATACCATGGAATGCTACTCAGTCATAAATGGAAGCAAACGTTGACTGGATACAATAACTCGAATGAATATTATGGTAAGTGCCAAAAGCTAAGTATAAAATGTTACAAATTTTACTATACTATTTATGTAGCACTTTTTGAAGTATCAAATTTCATAAATATATAACAGATTAATGGTTGCCATTAATTGATGAGGACAGGGTGGGTGTGGGCGTGATGACAGGTAGGCTGATGTGTTTATAAATGAGTGACGTGGAATCTTTGTGTCGGGGGAATTGTTTACAGTCTTGATTGTAGTGGTGAATACAAAAACCCGCACATGTGATAAAGTTATATGGAACTAACACAAAAATAAGTAACTAGGAAACTATGAATAAATTGGTGAGTGGCATCAATGTCAATATTCTGGTTTGACATTATTTGTATGTACTGTAATGTGCAAAGTGGTTCCATGGATTCTCTCCATATTATTTTTTTCCCCACAACTGTTTGTGAATGTACAATTATCTAAATATAATTTTCAATTACAACTCTTAAATAAGGTTGAAATAATCAACCTAAAATAAAGCAGCCTCAAACCTAAAATAAGACAAATTTTTGAGAAAATATACTAGTGTTCAGGTTTGCTTGCATGAGTGATAGAGAAAGCAAAGAAAAAAAGGAAGAACCACAATAGATATTAATGATTGCCTAAGAGAGAAATGTTCCATTATTCCACTTAAAATATAAAATAGGAAAAAAAGTAAACCCTAGAAGAAGTAAATAAAGACATATAATTTCTACAAGCGCTAATTAAAGACATGGTGACATGCAAAATGTAGTATGTGAAGTTATAAAGGATATGATAAAAGGAAGAAATAATAGCCATACTAGGTATCAATATTTTTCTCAATTTTTTTTTATTTCTCATAGCATACCTATGTACATTAATGCAATCATGGGATACAGTGTGCTGTTTTCATATACATTTTGAAATATTCTCATCAAACTGGTTAAAATAACTTTCATGTCATTTTCTTAGTTATTGAATCAAGACATTCATACTCTGCTTTTAGAAAGATTCACTTGTACCCTTGTAAGATTAACCAGAGGTGACCCCACCAATCACCTTCCCTCCCCTCATCCACGCCCCTCACCTCCTCTCTCCCACCCCATACCCATATTCTAAGGCTATAATTAGGTTATAACATTCCTATAAAAGCTATGAATAGTTTCAAAATAGGGCTGTGTACATTGGGGTACTTTTTTTCCATACTTGAGATACTTTGCTAAGAAGAACATTTTCTAATTTGATCCACATAAACATGAAGTAGGTAAAGTCTCCATCTTTCTTTTGGGGTACACAGTATTCCATGGTGTACATGTACCACAATTTATTGATCCATTCATGGGTTGATGGGCATTTGGGCTTCTTCCATGACCTAGGAATTATGAATTGGGCTGCAACAAACATTCTGATACAAATATCTTTGTTGTAATTCGATTTTTGGTCTTCTGGATATATACCTAATAAAGGAATTGCAGGATCAAATGGCAGGTCTATTTTCAGTTCTCTCAGTGTTCTCCAGATGTCTTTCCAAAAGGAATGAATTAATTTGCATTCCCACTGGCAGTGTAGCAGTGTTCCCTTTTCTCCACATCCACGCCAACATCTCTGGGTTGGGATTTTGTGATATGGGCTAATCTTACTGGGGTTAGGTGGTATCTCAAAATAGTTTTGATTTGCATTTCTCTGATGATTAAGAATGGTGAACATTTTTTCATATATCTGTAGACCATGTGCCTCTCTTCTTTAGGGAAATTTCTATTCAAGTCCTTTGCCCACCCTGAGATGGGATAGCTTATTTTTTCTTGCTAATGCTTTTGAGTTCTCTGTGGATTCTGGGTATTAAACCTTTGCCAGAGACATAAGCTGCAAATATCCTCTCCCATTCTGAGGGCTGTCTGCTTGCTTTAATTACTCTGTTCTTGGCTATGCAGAAGCTTTTCAGTTTGATCAGGTCCCAAAAGTGTATTTTTGATGTTGCTTCAGTTGCCCAGGGGGTCCTCCTCATAAAATTTTCACCCATGCCAATTTCTTCAAGTGTTTTCCTTACACTGTCTTCTAGTATTTTCATAGTTTCATGTCTTAAGTTTAAATCTTTAATCCAGTGAGAGTCTATCTTAGTTAATGGTGAAAGATGTGGTTTCAGTCTTCTACAGGTCGCCAGCCAGTTCACCCAGCACCATTTGTTAAATAGGGAAACTTTTCCCCACTCAATATTTTTAATTGGCTTGTCAAAAATTAGATAATGGTAGGTGGCTAGATTCATCTCTTGGGTCTCTATTCTGTTCCATACATCTACCTCTCTGTTTTTGTGCCAGTACCATGCTGTTTTGATCACTATCAATTTATAGTATAGTCTGAGATCTGGTAATGTAATTCCTCCTACTTTGTTTTTGTTCCTGAGTAATGTCTTTGCTATTCGAGGTTTTTTCTGATTCCATATAAAATGAAGTATTTTTTTCTAGATCTTTAAACTGTGACAGAGGAGCTTTAATGGGGAATACAGTAAAATTATATATTGCTTTGGGTAGTGACATTTTAACAATGCTGATTCTTCACAGCCATGAGCATGGTATGTTTTTCCATTTTTTAACATTTTCAGATATTTCTTTTTTTAGAGTTTCATAGTTCTCTTTATAGAAATTTTTCACGTCCTTTGATAGGTAAACTCCCAAATATTTCATCTTCTTTGGCACTACTGTGAACAGAACAGAGTCCTTTGGCTTGGCTTCTGTTGGTGTATATAAAGGTTACTGAATTCTGAGTGTTGATTTTGTAATCTGAGATGCTGCTGTATTCCTTGATTACTTCTAAGAGTTTAGTGGTAGAATCCCTGGTATCTTCCAGATATACAATAATATCATCTGCAAGGAGTGAAAGTTTAATCTCTTCTGACCCTGTATGGATACCCTTGATTGCTTTTCTTCTCTGATTGCGATGGCTAAAACTTCCATTACAATATTAAAGAGCAATGGAGACAATGGGCAACATTGCCTCGTTCCTTGGAAATGATTTCAACTTAACTCCATTCAATACAATATTGGCTGTGGGTTTGCTGTAGAGAGCCTCTATCAGTTTAAGAAATGTCCAAAATGTCCCTTCTATACCAATTCT
>CAUYQV010024024.1:0-13619 GCA_963574575.1 Galagoides demidoff | reverse complement strand
CAAAAAAAAAAAAAAAACCTTTCTCGGAGACATAACCAGAAAATATCTTCTTCCATTCTGAGGGCTATCTGCTTGCTTTAGGTACTGTGTTCTTTGCTGTGCAGAAGCTTTTTAGTTTGATCAGGTCCCAGTAGTGTATCTTTGATGTTACTTCAATTGCCCTGGGGGTCCTCCTCACAAAATTTTTGCCCAGGCAAATTTCTTCATGTGTTTTCCCTACACTTTCTTCTAGTATTTTTATAATTTCATGTCTTAAGTTTAAATCTTTAATCCAGTGAGAGTCTATCTTAGTTAATGGTGAAAGGTGTGGGTCCAGTTTCAGTCTTCTATAGGTCACTAGTCAGTTTGCCCAGCACCATTTGTTAAATAGGGAATCTTTCCCCCACTCAATGTGTTTAATTGGCTTTTCAAAGATCAGGTAATGGTAAATACCTGGATTCATCTCTTGGCTCTCCATTCTGTTCCATATAGAACAGATGAAATTAGAGATTTTACTCTTTTTTTCTTGATTAGGTTGGCCAAAGGTTTATCTATTTTATTGACCTTTTAAAAAAAAACAACTTTTGATTTATTGATCCATTGTATAATCCTTTTGTTTTCAATTTCATTTAATTCTGTTCTAATTTTGGTTATTTCTTTTCTTCTGCTGGGTTATGGATTGGAGTCTTCTTCTTTTTCCAGTTGCTTGAGATGTCCCATTATGTTGTTAATTTACTCTTTCTGTTTTCTTGAGGAAGGCTTGCAGTGCCTTTCCCTCTTAGGACTGCCTTTGTGGTGTCCCAGAGGTTCTGGTAACTAGTGTTTTCATTATTGTTTTTTTTACAAAAATTTGGTAATTCCCTTCTTGATCTCATCTCTTACTCACCTATCATTCAGCATAAGGTTATTTAGCTTCCATGTTTTTGTATGAGTCTGTAGATTCCTGTTGTTCCTGAGTTCAACTTTTATTCCATAATGGTCCAAGAAGATGCATGGAATAATTTCTATGTTTTTAAATTTACTGAGATTAGACTTGTGACCTAAAATGTGGTTGATTTCGGAGTATGTACCATGAGCTGATGAGAAAAAAGTGTATTCAATTTTGTAAGGATAAAATGTTCTGTAGATGTCCATTAAATCCAAATGCTGAATGGTTAAGTTTAAATCTAAAATTTCTTTGCTAAGCTTCTTGTTGGAGCATCTATCCAACACTGCCAAAGGAGTATTAAAATCTCTGATTATGATGGAGCTGAGAGAAATCAAGTTGCTCATGCCGATTAGAGTATCTCTTATAAATTGAGGTGCATTCTGGTTGGATGCATAAATATTGATAATTGAAATCTCATCATATTGAGTGTTACCCTTAACAAAAATAAAGTGACCATCCTTATCCTGGCTTACTTTTGTTGGTTTAAAGCCTATTGTATCTGTGAATAGAATTGCAACTCCTGCTTTTTTCTGCTTTCCATTTGCCTGGAATATAGATGACCATCCCTTCACCCTGAGTCTATATTTGTCTTTTAAGGTAAGATGAAATACTTGTATTCAGCAGATATCTGGCCTAAGTATTTGTACCCAGTCAGCCAATCTGCGCCTCTTTAGAGGGCAATTTAAGCCATTCACATTGATTGATAATATTGATAAGGCTGGTAAAATTTTGGGTACCAAGTTTTTCAAAAGTCCAGTGGACATTTTTAATCCTTTTGCCACTGTGGAAGTTGGAATTTGATCAAAAGTTTCTGGGTGAGTTTACTTTTGTGGTGGAGGATTGTGCTGATCATTATGGAAGATAGGTCAGAGAATATCTTGAAGAGCTGTTTTAGTTATGGCAAATTTCTTCAACATGTGAATATCATTAAAGTATTTAATTTCTCCATCATAAATGAAACTTAGTTTAGTTGGATACAGGATCCTGGGTTGAAAGTTATTTTGTTTTAGAAGATGAAAAGCTGATGACCACCCTCTTCTAGCCTGAAAGTTTTCAGCAGAGAGATCTGCCATCATTCTAATATTCTTCTCCTTGTAGGTTATTGTTTTCTTATGTCTGGCTGCTTTTAGAATTTTCTCTTTCATATTAACTTTAGTGAAGTTAATTATGATGTGCCTGGGGGATGTCTTATCTGGATTGAGTCATGCTGAGGTTCTGAAACTGTCTGGTATCTGAATTTCAGAATCTCTAGGCATGTCTGGACAGTTCTCTTTTATAATTTCATGAAGAAGAGCCTCTGTATTTTGTGAAGCAACTTCGTTGCCTTTAGGGATTCCTATAAGGCGAATATTAGTTTTCTTTGAATTATCGCAGCGCTCTCTGAGAGAAAGATCCTTTTCTGCTCTGATTTGTCTTCATCTTTGAGCGCTTGGGCACGTTCAAAAGCTTTGTCTTCGATGTCAGAGATTCTTTTTTCTGCCTGCTCCATTCTGTTACCAAGGGATCCTACCATATTTTTCACATCTTTGAGGGCTGCAAACTCTTGCCTCATTGTTTGAAAATCTTTGGTCATTTTGTCTTTGAAATTGCTGAATTCTTGAGACATCTTTTGAATAATTTCTTGAAATTCTAATTCCCTCCTTTCTTCCATTCTGTTAATCTTATTTGCTATCCAAATTCTGAACTCAATTTCTGATATCTCAACCATCTATTTAGTTGCATCTGCCCCATCCTTCCTTGGGGGAGTTGATCTACTCTGGTTATTCAAGTTACCAGAGTTTTTCTACTAATTCTGCCCCATGCTGAATTGACACCATTTGGAGTAGGTACCAGAACTGTTCAGTCTCTGCTGCCACCAGAGAATATGCTGGCTTCCTCTAGTTGCCCAGAGAGGCAGAGCATGTCTGTCCGAAGTGAGACTTGTTCCTGCTGCTGTGGCTGCTGCTCTTAGCCTTGGGGTGCTGCAGTTCTAGTGTCATTCCCTCTCAACTGACCATCCTCTCATGGTTCTCAGGCTGCTGGCCAGGAATGCCAGGAGCACACAACTCTGGCAGTTCTGGTAGTTCTGGGCCCACCAGGCACAGATGCCTGGAGTGGGGAACTCCACTGCTGCTGCCCACAGAATGCCTACAGCTCTAGCAAGCAGCTCTGGGCCTGCCTGGTGCAGGTGCATGGAGTGGGGAACTCCTCCTTCCCCACCTGTGGGACACGTGGCTCTAGCAAATAGTTCTGGGCCGGCCTGGGATAGAGGACTCCTCTGCCGCTGCCTGTGGGAAGCATGCGGCCCTAGCAAGCAGTTCTGGGTCCTCCTGCATGGGTGCCTGGAATGGGGGACTCCTCCGCCACCACCTGCAGAACATGCGTGGATCCAGCAGGTCTCTAACTGCAAGACTAGGACTGGGCACTTGGTGCCACAGGGGTGAAGGATGCTGCCTTTGGGCCCCTCCTCACTGTCTCTGTAGGCTATGGGGGAAGGGTGGACTGGAAATTCAAAATGGCAATGAAAATGTTAGTTCAGTTTTTCTGCCAGGTGAAAGAGTGTTCAGAATCTCAGCAGGGTCCCTCTAGGGGAGTAGACCACCCTTCCTGTAGCTCTCACACGTGGGCTGAGATAATACATCCTCAGTTCACTGCTTGCCTGTAGAAAACTTACAGGAGCAGATGAAGAGAAAACAAAGAGAAAAGCCTATTGTATCTGTGAATAGAATTGCAGATAACAACTTTCTTGGGGGAGGGGACTGACACTTTTCCTTTGGGATGTATTATGTACCTGTTGATTGCTTTCTTGGAGTCTCAACTTGCCTCAGCAGAGGTGCCCTGCAGATATCACTCTTCTCTCTTGGCTGGGCTCCCAATCTTCAACTTTATTGTGTATTTTCCAGACATTATCCTTCTCTCTGGACTGGAGCTTCTGTCAGAGGCTGGCGCCTGTCGCCCATCTTTCTTGCCCTCCCCCTCCAACTTTGTTTTTATTCCTAAGAATGGCCTTAGCTATATGTTTTTTTTTTTTTCTGGTTCCATACAAAATGAAGTATTATTTTTTTCCAATTGTTCAAAATATGATGTTAGTACTTTAATGGGGATTGCACTGAATCTGTAAATTGCTTGGGGTATAAAGAATATTTTGACAATGTTCATTCTTCCCAGGCAAGAGCATGGTATGTTCTCCCATTTTTAGTGTCTTTTGCAATTTCTTCAAAATAACTTGCTCACTTGCCCAAGCTCTCCCAACATACCTCAACCAAGTGCTCAGGTCCAAAAGAACCCCACAAAAAATGCCTTCTCTGTCTTTAAACTGTCCAGGCCACAGTTGTGTCTGGGCTAGCCTCTACCTGAATGTAAGTATGTGCCACATCTTCACCACTTTCATCCTCACCTTAGGGTCCTTAAGTGTCCTGCTGCCTCCCTATTCCCTGGAAGGGATGTTTCTGAGCAGACCCCACAATCCAGAAGTGACTGGAATCTTTTCTTCCAAAATCACCACACACAACTGTAAAGATGCTGTCTCTAGTCTGACATGTTGCTCCGCCCCATGTTAAATTATTTTTTACTTACATTATTTTAGACGGTAGATCTGATACCCATTTTATAAACTTTTGCAATTATCTCTACCCAGGTTCTGTGATTTTAAATAATATTTTACTCAATTAAATTTTAATGCTCAAGGAGACAGGGGTCATGTCTCTGTTTTAAATATAGTTTCTGTATCTATGTGCTGAGTACATTTTTTTTTTTACTGTGGTAAAATAATATATTTGTAAACATGCAAATGAAACAACACAAATTCAGGCATTCAGCATTCCATGTAGAGAAGCTAAAGCCAAGAGATGATATTGATTTCTGAAGAATATGTGATGAAAAGTTTAGAATCCTTGGTCTTTCAAAGAAAAAACACTCTGCATGGCCCTAAAAATGTGTGTAGTGGGTCACATTTCCATATTTGCCTCTTAAAACTGGATTAAAATTACACTGGCCATTTTCAAAGTGTATACTGTACAGTTTTTTCATCCTGAGAATGGTGGCCCATTATAAGTTTGTGAAATCAATTTAATGGTTGTAACCAGTATTCCTTTTTTAGTAAAATAAAAACTTAAAAATCAAAGTATATAATATTTATATTATTTCATGGAATTCTAAATATTAAATATGAATAAATGCCATATAATTGTGTGGTTCATCTAAAATATTTTCCATATACAATATTCTAATATTCTAATACACACATATGTACACAAAATCCCTGAATAGTCTCCTCTTTTTCTCTCTATTCTCACTATCACCACCACTAATATCTCTATCTACTCTCAAAAAGTAAGTTTAGAGGCACAGCGCCTGTGGCTCAAGTGGCTAAGGCACCAGCCACATACACCTAAGGTGGTGGGTTCAAATCTAGCCTAGCCCGCCAAACAACAATGATGGCTGCAACCAAAAAATATCTGGGCATTGTGGGTAGCCAGCTACTTGGGAGGCGGAGGCAGGAGACTCACTTGAGCCCAGGAGTTGGAGGTTGCTGTGAGCTATGATGCCATAGCACTCTACTCAGGGGGACAGCTTGAAGCTCTGTCTCAAAAAAAAAAAAAAAAAAAAGTAAGTTCAGAGAGAAGGCAAATCCAGTATGGCTCACCAAGGATATAATCTTGACTTCTCCTATGGCAAAACATGCTATCTTTTGAGTAGTGTGAGGTCATTTTTACTAGGATTAGGATAATGATCCTTCTAATTTTTGACCCTGTAAATATGTAAGTTGCCACATAAAATATTTAAAATCAGGAATATCTGTGCGTATGTGCCAAATATCTAATGAATATTTGAGAATATATTTCCTTCATTTTCAAAATGTTCTTCAGTCCAAAGGTTTAAAGATAATTCCTCTTTAAACCTTTGGGAACAGTAAGACCCTGGCTGAGTCAGTCATTTCTTTACAGAAAACTGTATTCCTATTATTCACTTTATAATATCATTCAATTTGTTGAAAACTGACTCACTGTCATTTATTACTCACTATTATTTTTCAGGGTCAGGTAAAATAGAAGAATGAGTCTATTTTGATAATTTCATTTATTGGCATACTTATACAAAAACATAAGAGTACCTCTAAGATGTTTGCAGATTCTTGAAAAATAACAATGAAGCAATACCGAAAATCACTTCTCATTATTATTTTGGTATGCTCTAGGTCAAGCCATTGTTTTGAAACAAAACCTCAAAAATGTTGTGGAGAATATAAGCAGTATGATAGGAATAATATTGATCCCGTTGTTATTCTACAAAGCACTAAGCTAGGTACCACTGTGAAGTAACTTTGAAGATGGGATTAAACTTATGAATAAACTGATCTTTAATATCAAATTTATCTTGGTGGGTCAATATAATCACAGGAGCTCTTAGAAGCAGAAGAGGAAGGGTGGAGAGCCAGTCAGAATAGTACAACATAACAGACAGAATTAGAAGAGATGAGGTAGAAGGGAAAATCAGATTCAAATTATGAGAATCAACAGGGAACTCAAGCAAATCAGCAAGAAAAAAATCAAACAACTTCATTAAAGAGTGGACAAGAAATGTAAACAGAAATTTTTCAAATGAAGATCGTCTAATGGCCTACAAACCCATGAAAAATGTTCAATGTCTCTAATCATCAGGGAAGTGCTACTCAAAGCCACAGGGAGATATCACCTAATACCAGGAAGAGTGGCTCCTATCAAAAAATCCCAAAGCAACAGATGCTGGTGCAGAAGCAGAGAGAAAGGAACACTTACACACTGTTGGTAGGACTGCAAACTAGTACAAACTGCACAGAAAGTAGTATGGAGATACCTTAAAGAACTAAAAGCAGCCCTACCTTTTGGTTCCATAATCACACTACTAGGTATTTACCCAAAGGAAAAAACAGTCATTTTATAAAAATGACACTTACACTTGAATGTTTATAGCGGCACAATTCACAGTCACAAAGTTGTGGTAACAACCCATGTGCCCATCAACACATGAATGGATTAACAAATTGTGGTATATGGATACCATGGAGTGCTATTCAGTCATAGAAAGAGGGTGATTTAGTATCTTTTGTAATAACCTGGATGGAACTGGATACCATTCTCCTACATAAAGTATACTGTAAGAATGGAAACTCAACACCATTTGTACTCTGTACTAAATTGTATCTAGTTGATCAATTCTCAAGTACATATATGGAAGCAAAACCCAAAGGAAATTAATTAGGTGGGAGAGAGAAGCAGGGTTAGGGTAAATTCACACCTAACTGATGCAATGCACATATTCTGGGTGAAGGGCATACTTATAACCTTGACTTAAAATGTACAAAGCAAATTATGAAACCAAAATCTGTGTACCCCTATAATATTCTAAAACTTATAAAAATTTAAAATAAGCAAAGTATGGGAAAGAGTCAACCTGCCCTGTCAACTTTGATGTGGGCCACAAAAAAGCCCAAGAAGTTGGGAACAATGAGCAGGGAAACTGGACCTCAGTCCTGTAATCACATGAAAGTGAATTTGCTCAACAGTCTTATTCTTAAAGACTTTGAAGGAACATGTGACATTATTTAAACACGATAATGAAAACACAAAATTTGTGTGTGTGTGTGTGAAATAGTTTATTCAGGAGGGAAGATATTTCACTACAAACAGTGAATGGGCCCTTTGTCCTGACAGAGAGAGCTGCAGTAGCAATATAAGAGTACATGGCACACATCCTGGGTGAGGGACACAACTACAACCTGGACTCTAACATATGTAAACATTGTAACCTAATCATCTGTACCCTCAAATTAATCTGAAATCAAAAAAGGGAAGCCTTGGTTACAGACTGGGGTCTTGTTTTACAGTGTCTGTTTTTGGTGTTTTGTTTTGTTTTGTTTGAGACAGAGTCTCATTCTGTCACTCTGGGTAGAGTACTATGGTGTCACAGCTCACAGAAACCTCAGAGTCATGGGTTCAAGTGATCTTACCGCCCCCATAGCCTGGCTAGTTTTTCTATTTTTAGTTGAGACAGGGTCTTATTCTTGCTCCGGCTGGTCTCTGAGCTCCTAAGCTCCTCCCACCTGCACCTCCCAAAGTGCTGGAATTACAGGCTTGAGCCACAGCCCCTGGCCTAAATCTGAAATCAAAAATAAAACAAAAGAAAGCAAAACAAAAAGAGGCCTTGGTTAGGTGTCGGGTCTTGTTTTATAGTCTCTAGATTGGACTGTCCTTGGGGTTCAGATGTCACCATGGAACCACTCTGATGGGACAGTTAGAGTTATGTGACCTCTTACGACACATGTGTACTTCTCATGAGCCTCTCTGAAAGCCCATTTGTACATTTAAGCTGATGACATGATATGTAGCCCTAAGGCTGTTCTGGGTCACCTTCCAGACCCCATTGCAGTTGCAGTCGGCCTGTGGCTGGTGAATCCCTTGAAGGCATTGGCCATAGGTGTGCTGAGCTCTGATTGGTGAGTAGGCAGATTGGCCCCTCCCCACCAGTGGTGGGCAACCACTTGGAGAGGCCAGGAGTAAAGTGGGCAGTGCCTACTCATCGGGATTAGTCCTCCAGCAGAGCCAGGGGGTCCGACTCCGAGGGCTGGCACAAGTGACCGTTAAGTGACAACAAAAAGGACTGCTCAAAAAAAAGGGTTGCTCAGTGCTGCTGCCTCCATCCCAGCACGTCCCCAGCACGTCCCCAACACGTCCCGCAGCAGGTCAGTGGCACAGCAGGTGGCACAGGCAGCTCACAGCCTCCCTGCCCCCACCCTACTCCCTACTAGGAGCTGCTGCAGGAAGATTGGGGGGTGGGGGGGTTTGTTCTAAATTCCTTTTGCATTCTAAGTAGCTGTTAAAATGCATATTTATCAGAACACAGAATTTTTAAAAGAGATTCAGTATTCTTCTGAGAAAAGGTAAATACATGGATAGAACATACTCTTTTGAAATACGAATGTAGTTCACAAAATTAGAAATGAAAGACCTCGCATCGATCTCTTTCTCATAATCAGTGTAAAAATAGGGTCATAATAACTATTCTCCAGTTAAACATTTAAGTATAATAAAATTAGCTGAGCTTCATATAAGCAAGATTTCCAAACACAAAGTGAGATGTGCGAGGTGAAAGGAGCATGAAGCGCTCAGAATGTCGGTACAAACACGTGCCTTCCCTGCCCTCCACAAAGAGCTAACCCTAATAGTTCTAAGGGGGGTTAGTTGCTTGATCCTCCCAGAGCTGGTGAGTGATAGCTTATCTGCTTATGTACATCTGGCCAGGTAAGCCACTATGCATGTTCAAGGCTATCAAGTGACCCAAATAGTCTTTGGACGGAAAACACTAATCAGAAAAACAGGCACTTCTCTGCTCTCCTAACATGTTGAAGTCTAGATTGTGTGAGCTCCTCAATTTATCCTGTGAACAAAACACATAATAATCACCCGGAAAAGTCACATCTAAGAAAAAGCAGCTGAGCTAGTTCTCAGTCACACCAGGATGGGGCGATGACCAACAGGGTGAGGCTGGTCTTTAGTGCACTGGGTAGAGATTCTGAATATGTGAGGGGGCCTCTAGAGGAGACTGGGAAATACAGCTCCATCTAAACCCATTTGGGTCAGTTGTTTTCTCAGCTCACTGGCTGCCACAGGCTAACCAGAGCACAAAGATGCCCAAACATGTATTGCAGAGCTTCAGAGATAGGACGTATTTTAGGCCTACTCTTGATCTGGAGACAAAGGAAATCCCCATACAGATGTGTATGAAGTGACTTTTTGGTCTAAACTTCTCTCTTAATACCCTAGGGCAATCTTAGTTCAAGTATACCAGGCCAATACTTTAGGGTAAACTGGGCAAATAAACTAGGTAAAATGGAAAATTAAATTTAAATTTCCATGTGCTGAAAATATTGAGGAAACAGCAAATTAATTTTTACCTGTCAGATCATGCTGTGCAGTTACTGAGATTTTACCTATGTATTTCTATGAAAGTTCTGGACATATGGCACAAATGTACACTCAGATATAAAATGACACAATATGAATTTGCATTTTTATGGTACTATTTCCTCTTTTCTTCTCCCTTTCCATCCCACAATTAGACTTAAACATGAACTCTGAGGATACAGTAACCATACTTTATCTTAGGAGGTATAGCAGCCAACTCAATGCTTGACAAATTGAAGAAGTTTAAGTCCCTAATTGCATTTCAAATATACTCATGGCATTAGAAAACCTGATGATGGGAGAAAACAACCCTCATCTATTACGTCTCAGCTTCCATTATGCACTAGCCTGAGGGTAGCAAATGTGTAGCATTCGGTACCCATTGTGAACATCACTAATCTATCAAAATACTTTCCTGCTGAAATGGCAAGAGCATCCATCTCAATACAGAGACACAGATACCTGCTCTTAATGATTACCTATGTCATGTGATATAAAAGAAGGTACCTGTTGTGGGATGCTTTCTTGTTTGTTTGTTTTTTTTTAATCGAAACATGAAAGTGAGGGTTAGAGAGGCTGAAAAAAAATTTGAATTCCATTCTGTGCAGATTTTAAGCTTTTGCTCTGTCCATCCTACCACATTATGTTTCTGAGCAATGATGACATAATCTATTAACTTTAGTGTATTTCATAATGTTTTCCAATAGATAATGGGTCCACATACTATGCACCATAATATATTTGCCTTCTGTTATTTCTGTACGCTGGACATGGTTACTTAAGTTCTGTGTGCTCAGTTTCCTCATGTGTAAGATCGGATAATACCAACACTTAATTGTGCTTGTATGAAGAGTAAATGAGGTGACACATGCACTTAGTCCATCACCTAGGAAATGCAAGTTAGAAGTTAGCATGTATCATTGTTACTGTCATCCACTGCACTGGGGAGATGAAACTATGGCTGTAATGCAAATGCTAACATGGAAATTATGATTGTAAACTGAATAACCAAGTGCCATCTCAAAGAATTCATCTCAAAGAATAGAGCCAGTTAAGCATCATAAAGATTTTTCTCTGCATTGGTTCCCAAAAATAATTATCTTCTATCATAAAGACCCTGTTATTAAGAGAATCTATGGAAATGCGTAACTTCATAATGTAAAACACAATGGATAATACAGGCTTGATTTGTTTGAAAATCTGAGGAAGATATTTTTTTTTTCTGGGAATCACAACAAGATGATAAGAAATAAAGATGGGAGAGGATTCTTGCTTTGGGCAGTCAGAATAACTGGGAGTGCCATGTTAATTCAAGAGATGCTGTTGGCAATCATTGGCAAGCCCTGCATGGGTGTGGTAACCATTAGGAGAAAAGCACAGGGGCTGTCAAGAAATCAGAATGGGAAACTGAAAATCATGATCACCCCAGAGGTACCTCACTGTGCAGGCCAGTGATCAGACATTCACAGCACAGGAACCTGGCCTACCATGCTGTGTTCAGCACTTTCGAAAGAGCCCATTAAATGACAAGGGCAACACTGAAATACTAACTTCTCACCAAATTCCTGTCATCTAGCATTAAAATACAGCCTCATGGACATGAGCTACGACCATCGAAAGAAGCTACAGGGGCACTTTAGGAGGCATTAGGTACCCTGGGAATTCTCACCACAGTGAAGCTTCTTAGGAGGGGAGAATTAAGCGTCATTGTTTCCCACCTTTGTGCAGTGGTTCTTTTTTAAACTTTGAGGAAATCGCCAGTGCTGTCAGTGCATAATGATGAAGGACAGTGTGGACAAAGAGAAAAGAAAACTGACAAGCAGCACTAAAAGTGATTACTTTAAAAGCAATATATCAGGATCAGAAAATCCACCAATGAGAGTTGTTAGGCTCGTTTTTCAGACAGGAAAAGAAAAGCTAAGAGAGGTCAGGGGACTCACACAGTCAGTCCGCGGCAGAGCTGACAGTGAATGCCCAGTGTTAGTCCTAGTTTTTAAACACTTCGTAGTGCCATAGAAAACATGTGTCATATCCTTGGACTCTGTGTGATGGGCCACATTTCAGAACAATCCTCAAGATTAACACTCCCTGGTATAACACACCTTCTTTCAGTCAAATACTAGTCTGGGTGCTGCTGTGAAGGAGCTTTCCAAATGTAACTAAGGTCCCAATCAGTTGACATGAAAATAGGGAGATTATCCTCAGTGGATCTGACCTAAGTTGATCCCTTAAAAAAGGTTTGGCTCTTCTTAGTGTGAGGGGAATTTGATGTGAGCAAGTGGTATGGGTTGAATTATGTACTCTGAAATTGATACATTAAAACCCTAATGCCTAATGTGACCATATTTGAAGACAGGCACTCTACGGAAATAATAAAGGTGAAATGGGGTCATGTGGTGTAATCTTAATCTGATTATCAGAAGAGACACCCCTCTCTTTGTGAGCCCACAAAGGAAGGGGCCATGTGAGGACACAGTAAAAGGCGGCTATCTATAAGTCAGAAAGAAGGACCTCACCAGAAACCAACCTGCCAGTCTACAGAATTGTGAGAAAATTAATTTCTGTCATTTAAGCCACCCGAGCTGCAGAATTTTTTTATGGCAGCCCAAGAAGACTAAATACAGGAAGACTCTCCATTACCGAGTCTGAGGATTGAGAAGGTCAGGTGGCAAGGCAAGGTGTTATTCTCGGAGTGGAGATTCCTTCGAGTGCTTGGTGATCACTGGAAGAAAAAAATTTTAGGATGCACCACATAAACTAAAGTAAGCAGTTTGTGTGGAAAACAAAAGTGGAGGGACACAGGCAAGTGGAGTGGCTGCACTGGCAGGGTGAGTTTTTTGGCCTTTTGAAGTCTTACTCATTGGGGGAGGGATATTCCCAGCTAAGGGGTTGGTTTTTACTAAGAATTTGGGTAGGGGAAGTGCCTGTGACTCAGAGGAGTAGGGTGCCGGCCCCATACACCGGAGGTGGCGGGTTCAAATCCGGGTCTGTCCAAAAACTGCAAAAAAAAAAAAAAAAAAAAAGACTTTGGATAGTAATTCCTAGACTTGGGATTCCTCCTGTTTCTGTACATGGGTCACTACAAAAGTTTTGAGACAGACTGTTACATGGTCTATAATATCACTTCCAATAAACACAGTTACAAGGTTCTTTCTGATTCATCAGTGCAAGTTTCAACTTGCTCGGCTGGGAGGGCTTCCACTTGTTTCTGTTTGTGCTGATTTTAGGTTTTTGGATTTTTGTGTATCTCAAAACTTTCATCATGACTCATTTACTTTATATAGTTGTTTCATAACTGTCAGGGCAATTTCAAGGGCAGAGAAATTTAAAAAGTACAATTCAAATGATATTATAATTAGCAAAAGTTCATGAAAAGTGACCTAGGTAGCTGACAGAAAACTAATACATCCAGTAATACTAGTACTCAAATGTGATGTTTAGGAAATAATTAGAAATATGGGGAAAAGTAAGAATTTAATAAGAATTTTTCAAAACAGTAAAAAGTTGAAAACCTCCCAGTCCAATAATACACCAATTATGGCATATCTGGATGGTGAAATATTTCAGTCATTAAAAAGTATGCAGAACCAGCACCATGAAAAGTAGGGAAATATGAATAATTTAATATTTACATTCACATTATATGTACATACAGGTAAAACAGTTACATTTAGGCTCCGCGCCTGTGGCTCAATCGGCTAAGGTGCCAGCCACATACACCTAAGGTGGCGGGTTCGAATCCCCAGCCTGGGCCTGCCAAACAACAATGATGGCTGCAACCAAAAAATGGC
>CAUYQV010024023.1:0-23579 GCA_963574575.1 Galagoides demidoff | reverse complement strand
TCTTTTAAATGCTGCTATACTTTTAAAAATTCATGAAGTTTTAGATGTAAAGTATGAAAAGAACATTTAGATATCACCTCTCTTTTTTTTTTTCTTGAGACGGAGCCTCAAGCTATCCCCCTGGGTAGAGTGCCATGGCATGACAGCTCATAGCAAACTCCAACTCCTGGGCTCAAGCGAGTCTCCTGCCTCCGCCTCCCAAGTAGCTGGGACCACAGGCGCCCGCCACAACGCCCGGTCATTTTTTGGTTGCAGCCGTCATTGTTGTTTGGCGGACCCGGGCTGGGGATTCGAACCCACCATCTTAGGTGTATGTGGCTGGTGCCTTAGTCTATTGAGCCACAGGCGGCGAGCCAATGGAACGTTTCGCATGTCTAAGTCTCATTCCTATAAATTCATTCAGTAGATCCAGTGTAGGACCCAGACATCTGCACTGATAAAAGACTGATTCTGCTTGAGACTGATTATATCCAATGATTCCCAGGACCCTTTGTGCTCTAATTTTCAAGGTAAACCAGCCTGCACACAGCAAAAATAAACATTATGAATAACAACAAACTTGTGATTGTTCGTCTAATTTTTTGCAAAAGTATCATTATGTTCATACACGGTTCATTATAAAAACTTAACAAATGGACTTGTTTTTAAAATAAAAGGCATCTAAAATGACATCCAGATAATCTATTCCTTTAGAATATATTGCAATGCAAAGGTGAAACCTGGGTTTATATAGGGTTGTTACTATATTTTCCAATGTTCAAATAAATACAATTTGTATGTTTATCTCTCATTTAATAAAAAATTAATTTTTAATAGATATTGAGTTGAAATAAAGCATAAAAGCCATTCAGTCTATAATACCCTCACTTTAGAGATGAAAAAACAAGCCATCTTTCCAATTTATCAAGCTAAAATATGTTTAAAATATCAATCCATTATCACTCCATATTGATAAAATTATCAAGGTGAATATAACATTTTTAAATTATTAGTAAAGTCCTCTCCCATGCTTATAAAAGCTTCAGACTCAAAGAATTTAATACTTAATGAAGTCTGATATTTTTGTTTATTTTTTGAATTGTGGTTGAACTCTAATTGAACCATGGCTTAAATCTGTTAAAATTACATCAACCTTTTTTCTTTTAAAATGTTTTGAGAACATTTCTTTTCCACTAACCTTTGAAAACAAGTCTGTTTACTCCAGTTGTAAATGGTGTTTGATATTCATACTATCACATTTCCCCGAAACAAGTTTCTCAACAATTTTTAAGTTAGTTGCCAAGTCGGGGGGCGGGGGGGGGGGGCTCACGCCTATAATCCTAGCAACTCTGGGAGGCCACGGAAGGTGGAATGCTTGAGCTTAGGAGTTCAGAGATCAGCCTGAGCAAGACTGAGACCCCATCTCTACTAAACATAGAAAAAACTGGCCAGGCATTGTTGTGGGTGCCTGTAGTCCCAGTGATTCCAGAGGCTGAAACAAGATCACGCGATGCCAAGAGTTTGAGGTTGCCATGAGCTACAATGATGCCAAGGTACCCTATGCAGAATAAGAGTGAGACTCTGCCTCAAAAAAAAAAAAAATGGAAACAATGATAAAGTAGACATTGAATCCAACAAGGACAGGAACGTACTACGCTACTTAATAATTAAATATGGGGACTGGGGAGAGCTGAGAAAGGGGAGGAGGTGGGGGGGGGGTCAAGGGGTATGATACACCTTTTGGGGCCAGGACACAAATATAGGAGGGTCCTTATCTAACAGAAGCAATCAAGTAACCTGGTTCTGTGTACCCTCAATAAATCCCTCCCCCGCCAAAAAATACTTTCTATTAAGAAAGGGATTATTCACTCATTTTAGCTGAAAAGCCTAGTATCTTACATGACCTGGCCATATATTTTTACATTTGAATACAAGGGTACGGTGACAGAAATTCACAATTCTTGGGGGGAAAATAACAAATCCACAACTTTCTGCTATGGCAAAAAAATTACACTTACTCCAGGCTGTAAGCAATCCTCCTGCCTCAGCCTCCCGAATAGCTGGGACTACAGGTACACATCACCATGTCCGGCTATTTTTTTTTTTCTTTTTTTGTATAGATGAGGTCTCTCCCTCTTGCTCAGACTGGCACAGACCTCATGACCTCAAGCAATCTTCCCACTTCCAATCTCCAAGTGCTAGGATTACAGGTGTGACATAATAGCCTGAGACAGAAACTATTAACTAAAATCTAAGTTAGACCAAATGCCAACAACAGCCATCGTCTTTATATAAGATACCTTTATAAATTATCAAAAATCACTTCAACCAGGTCTACATTGTAATTAAATCATGAACCTGAAAAAGCAACTCTCTAAAATATTTTTCCTATAATTTCTAAACGTAATCACTTTACAATAGGAACCATTCTGTGACACAAAGCTTCCTTACAGACCTACTTTCTGAAAACCACAATATAAATGTTGAATACATAATTCTGTTCTTTATTTGTCCTGGTAAAAGCAATTAGCAGCTTTCTCCCAAGAATCAGAACTACTATAAATAACTTTAATTGACTTTCAATGTTGCTTTTGTACTTAAGCCTCAGAAAAGCTGCAAACAAAAATTATTTTTGGCAAGTAACCCCAGCATAAGGTTTTACTCTAAGAAAATCATGAAAAACTAAGTCCAGCTAAAAGGAATAATGAACATACCAATATTATCTTATTTAGCAGAAGAGTTTTTTAAAGGGAACAAACAATCCAACGAAGAAAACTAAGGTAGTACAGGGAGGAAGATGAAATTATTACAGACGCTGAGTTACAAGGTAGTATTGTACCTGAATATTAAAGTATTGTAGTATCGGCTTCTAGTTATCTAAGAAGATTTCATCCAAAAAGACTTTATCATTAAAAAAAAAAAATCACCAGCTCTGCTTACCATGTGCATTTATAGCACACTTCTAAGTCAATCCATTTTGTGAATTTTTAAAAAAACCACTAAGATCTTAAGCAGCACAAACCAGGCTTTTAAAACAGTTTTTCACAACAAAATTTATTAGAAGAATAGTGGTTTTGAAAAGTCTAGCATCCAGTGAGAACTACCATACACAACATTACAGCTGGGAATGTTTCTCCAAAATGTCATGGTCAAATAATACAATGGAACCATTAATCTTACACATGCACGAAAGAACTAGCGCTTTTGACATACAATGCAAAAAAAAGGGGGGGGAACCACATGGATTAAAATTTTAAGTACTCATCACATACATTAAGACACAGCTTATTTTAGTCCAGTCAAAAATCAGAACTGCATTAAAAAATTTAATGTAGTGCAATCAAACCAAAAAACTTAATTTGTGATCATAAGTGCTCTACTACATAAACATTGATCATAGCAAAGAACAAAAAGTTCAAATCACACAGTACAAAAAAATCTGTAAATAAATATAAACTACAGTACAAGAGAAATATTAAATTATACAATTCCGTCAAACTGTAAACAGTATATTGAAATGAGGTCCATAAGAGTAAAGGGGGTTCCTGTTTTGTTGCATGACACTTGAACTTCTAGAAATCTGAAAGATGCCATTTTCCTTATCTCCAAAGGCTATGGGCTTATATATGGAGTGAATTTCATTTAAATGTAAGATATCAAATATTAAAGCAGAGGAACAATATATTTTGTTAACCACAGATAGTACTGCAGAAAACAAATGTTTCTAAGAGACAAGTCTTAACATCAAAGATGCAAAGAACTAAAACATTGGAATTAGAACTTTACATCAGAAATTTGTCACTGAGGACTTCAAGGCTAAAAAATAAAATGACAAAATTGTCTGCTGATATGCAGACCGAGACCTCTGCTAACTTTTTGACATTTTACATACTCATGTTACAACACCAACTTTGGCAGAATCACTACTGATAAACTCAAAGCACTCCTGGCCCAATGGTTCCATCACAGTGGCCAGTGCACAAAATTCTCTAAGACATTGCATAAACTAGAATGTGGAGGTCAGACATCCAAGGACCAGTGCTTGAATTTAGTAGTAGTTATGGTGAAGAAGCAAGAGCCACATCAAGAAAGAACTGCATTTGTTAAAAGTTTACAGATGCAGCTAGGAATGTCTTTTGTTTTTCATTGTGCTGGCTATTAGTGGCATTTAAAAATATACAGTTTAATCGTGTGTGTGTGTGTGTGTGTGTGTGTATGTCTGGTGTGGGCTGGCTATACATTTATGCACATTTTTTAAAAAATACACTGTTAACAGGAACCCCCATATTATCTGCTCAGTAGTAATAACTGAATATACAGAATGCCACTATAAGAGTGTGAGGCACTGTGTGCTGGAGAGTTATATGCAGCTTTAAAATCTGTTTGGCTGAGTTATACCTGGATACCTGAACTGAGTTTTTAAGTTGACATTCATCAAAGATGTGCTACCAGCACGTCGAAATAAAAGCAAAACAGAAAAATACAAGTCACTGTTAGGTTTAAGAATAGCATCAAAGTACCTGAATTGAGTGAGAAGAGTGTGTAAACTGTCCCTGAGGGTTTTTAAACAGTGTGTACAAGTTGGATTCCTAAGAACATTAGTTTTATTGAACAGTGTGGACTGATAAAATACCAATGTCTAAGAGCTCAAAGTGGAGGTTATAAAGAATTATAGAATTATATGCAAACACTCCAAATGTATAGTTTATACACTTTTTTCAAAGCAGCAAATAAACTGCTGTAAAGTATACATCCCATCAGAACAAGCAACATGTGGGAGTCAGATAAAGGTTTCTATCTTAGTCTGGTTTTCTGACAGCACAGCATACCAATATCCAATGACTATATCTTTCCTAGATCAGAATGTAACTAATTTTGACTAGCAATATAGGATTAGACTTTTAATCAAACACTTTGCTATTACATACTAAAATTTCTTAAACTTACTAATGCTGGTAATACTATCCTAGTTAATTATCCCCTCCCCCCCCTCATTTTAGAAATATACCCTTCCACAACTTAAAAACATTAAGATCCATTTTCAGTCCTCTGGTGTAAAAAGCATGTCAGTGAATTAATATTAAAAATTTACACAGTAAAAAGGCTTGAATTTCAGCCAAAGACTCTAAATACTGCTCATTCCCTGAAGACTTAAAGGGGGAGAGAATCCCTACCCATTTTCCTAGTGATTTATTTTTCTAAAATGGTCTAATACAATTTTTCATTTTGGGGAATATTCCCCCTTGCCTTCTCTCAAATTCTAAATTCTTAAGCTTGAAATGCTTAATGATAGATAAATTGAGGCAATCACTTGTAATTGCCAGAAAGATACAAAATGATATTGTCTTTTTTTAAAATAAAATTTATATAAATGTGATCTGACCCCGTATTATGTAGTATGTTTTATATTTTAAATAATCATCCTAAAACTTACAGTACCTAAGACTCTGAAGATAAATTAAGACTTTAGTGTTGTAACAGAAAAAGTGCTGAATTATCCCTTTTCTAGAACTTTAAACATTTTGGACAAGTGCTTTCCTAGTGACAGTAAAGTTTACTATATACCCTTCCACCAAGCAGGAAAAAAAAAATCACCTGGATGAAAGAAAAGACTTTTAGGAGTGTAGCACCAGGTATATCAAATAACAGAAATTGTTTCACTCATTCTGAGGGGGTAAAAATATTCTAGATTGAAATTCTATTTGGCTATTGACTGTTAAAAATCCCTGCTCTACTGTGTCAGTGTCCTGTGTCCAACTACCCCAACCCCCCACCCCCAGTCCTCTTACACACTATCCACTGAGAATCTAATCTCTAAAGAGATTATTTTAAAATTTATGTTTTCAGGACATACCTGAGAAAGGGTGCAATTATGCAGAACAAGGAACCCAAGACTGTACTAATACTGGTTATAGGTTCATAAATTCTTTCCCAAGACAAATCTAAAAAGTTTAAGAGGTATGGATCTTCAAATATGTCTTACTGCTTTAGATTTTTTTGGTATGTGTGTAGGGTTATTTCCAGTGTTGAAAAGATCATCTTGAGCCTGTACAATGACAGTTCAAGATGGGGCAAAGAGTTCATTTCCACATTCAAACAATAAAGATTAAATATTATAATATTTGCTACATCCAATAAATCTATGATTAACTAAAAGTGCTTGCTTTTCAGCTTTTATTGATACAGCTCTAAATGAACTGGAAACCTTAAAATTACACCCCAAATAGTTGCAGAATACCTATTTTATTATTTGTCAAATCAACATTAATTAGCCTCCATTCTTGTTTTCAAACAATGTAAAATATTTTCCTATTAAATGAAGATGGCTCAACTTTTAGCACATTATCTTGCAACTCATTTTTAGGGCAGAATCTTTAGCCTCTTCTCAAAAGCCTACATACTTTTCTGTCCTACTCCACCCCTTGCCTCCCAATCTCCTTCATAACACTTAGGACATACAGCTACAGTGTTATGCTACAAGTCTAATGTTTGCTTCTTTGAAGGGTGACTGCAAGATTATTTGGGAATAAAAGAGGATATGCAAAGAATTTCCTCTATTTTCCCTTCAGTCACTGTGTTCACAAATCCTATTCAAGTCTCCAGGACAGAATTAATCCAAAATAAACTAAGAAGAAAGAGTCTGGAGGTCTGCATTCCTTGTACCACAATTATACTTTTTTTCCTTTTCAGTAGATTTTGAAAGTATTACTTTTAAGTAAAATCCCTATATAGCTTAACAGTATCCTAAATGGACTGTTTTGCTTAAGCCATCAGGTTTAATAATACTGGCCTGACCACAGGATTAATGAAAATCTAATTCTAATGGAAAGGTAACAAGGAAAATAACCTTTGTTATCTTCATGAAGGTCGAAATTTAAGCTTTAACTTTCAAAATCTCCTAAAATACATTAAGTGGAACAATTCGATCTATTGCCTTATTCTATCACCAATGACAGCAACCTGAATATATAGAAAAGAGTGGTTCATACGAAAACAACCTCTGGCATTTAGGCAAAGAATTACCAAAGCAAAAATATGTGGTTTCAAATGAAATCTACAAGTATAAAAGCTGTTAAAGAAAATGACATTGATCTGTCATATCTGTTAACTACTTGAAATATTTTTCAGATTTTAACACTGAGCTCATTAATTTATTTTATGAAAATAACTAAATGAATCCAAGCTTCACTATTAAGAATCAATGAAACATAAGAGAAATCACAAAGGCTTAGAACCAGGCCTGGCACTGTGTGCTTGCTTAGGATAAGGGGAGAACACATAGCAGCTCAAAGGTTGCTATGTACTGCCTAATGACAGAAGGTAGTTATGATATGGGCCTTAACAGGTAGTCATTTTTAGTCTGATTTAGAGTTCTCTCCAGAAAATTGGGAACTAAACTTCTCATTGTGCCTTTTATTGTTTTACTATCTGATCCCATATAGCTTACATTACAGCTAAGGTAAAAATGTTGGGGATTAGAAATGCCAATTGGTTGAGGTAATGGTTTATATAAGATAACCAGAGTTCTAAAAGCACTTCGATATTGTAAAGTAAAAGTGTACCAAATAAAGCTAACACACTTCACACTTGCTGAGCTTGCTCACCAGAACTGAACAGTAATTAACTCCACATAAGGACCCCTATATCACACAAAGCCTTACTCATATTCATGATCTGCTGCAGCAAAGGTTTATCAAGCAACACCTAAACTTCAGAATAACAACAAACTTAATATTAAAAAGTATTATACACAAATATAAATTATTTTTCCTGAAAGAGAGACCTTGTCCTTCATGGTATTTGGGGAACAGAAAAAAGTATATAGCTCATCACAAACAGAATTCAGAGTAACTGGTAAGCCTACTGAACAAAGTAGTATAATACACTACATTATCGTCAAGCGTAATGACTATGCTGTCTCAGAAATGGGAAAGCTATAGCTAAAAATACCAACTAGATATCCTTCCACAGAATTATTTAGTGTTTTTGATGTTACAGTGCCAGAGCTTTATCTACTGTATGTATCAATGTTCTCTCTTTAAAAATGCAAAAATTTATTTTAAATACATTATCTCCTATCAATAGTTCAAATAATGTTATACAATTTGAGTAATGTCCTCATATGCTTACTGAAAAATGTGAGGAAAAAAGCTTTTGTGACAAAGACAGTTGTGAACTACACTTTCCCACACCATAAAGATGGTCAACTGTTGTTTGGGCCATGCAAAATTCTGATTAGCAGAACTTAAGCATGTGAATGGACCAATCTCTATCACACATTTATGAAGACATTCCCAAACCAGAGTATCTACACTGAAAGTGCCAATACAGAACAGTGGCAAATCAAGAGAGAGATTTAAGGAATCACTGCGGCACCAAGACTGACAGCCAGCCATGTGATGAGCCACCGCTGAGAAACACATGGTATAATGGAACTCTGAACACAAAAGTTAACATTAAAAGTGCACCTGAATATTACAAACTAACTTTACAAAACCTACAATAAGGTAAAATATATATCTTTTGAAATATTCAGCAGCTTTGTTTTTTTTTTTTTAAGTTTTTTTCTTTTTTGAGAGGCTCATGAAATTTAAAAGGGACCACTATCTAATTTCAACCATGCTTCACAAAACAATAATGGCTATTTTATATTGCAGTTACCAGTGTAATGCAATTAGTGCTTTAAAATAATCTACACTCAAAAAGAAAGAGAGAGAGAGAGAGACCTTTGGAGGAAATATGCTTATTCAAAAGCTTCATGGAAAAAAATTTACCTGAATATCAAGTCATGACTGATCTCAAGTGTAATGTTTAAAAGCTTCACAGACATGAATATTACAATCTTCAGGTCTCAGGACTTTTAATCTGAGAAAGTTTAGAGTTTGGTTTGTTTTTAAAATTCACTTTCTAACCAAAACAAATAATAGAAGTACTCAAATTTTCACTATTTACAACTCTCAGCCTACAATCTGAAATGACACAATACAAGTTCTCTTATTTAAACTGCAGCATTAAAGGGTAGGCACACCATTCTTCTGCTGCTCGATTGTCATCCACTGAAACACACATAGAAAATATTTATGTTAGTAGAATGATCACTCCATGTACACTACAATGACAAAAATTTACATAACTCAACTCATACATCACTTATATAGACTAGCACATAGGATTAAACCTCTCTGAACAGTAAAAACTCTAAAGAAGTTGAACTTTTAGGGCCAGATTTTTAAATGGGCCTTTAGCGCTCTTTCTGAGGGGATAAAAGCACAAATTAATCTCAAAGGACCTTTCTGCAGCAATCCTAGGCTACCAAACATTATGCAAAAAGGCACCAGAGCTGCAATTAATTATGTGCCGACAAATTCTTAACTGTGGAACAAAGGAGGCGATCCTTCATAAACTTAGGCCTTTGCTTTCAGCAAACTTTGTAAAACTTCCTTCAACTGCAGATAAAAACCACATAATTCATAACGTAGTTTTTATTGCAACTTCCAGCTAGGAGAGAAAACACTGTAGTCACATACTGGCATTAAACCCAAACTGCTTTTTCTGTTGAGAAGACTAGGAAGAGGAAACAGGTTCAGTTATCCACTGATTAGACTGCTACACAAAATAACCAACTCAAAAGAGGAACCCACACCCAAGCTATGTCAAGAATGAGCAGTTCATGTATTTTAATAACAGCAATGGTGTGCCTAACCTTTGAACACATAGGTTGCTGAGGGAAAACTATCCTTAACCTAATTTAATTTAAAAATTGCTTTAAAGTTTCCAGCAAGAATTTATGCATTAGGAATATCTGGACCTATTTCTCTTCAGATTGTTAGTATCCACCCGAAATTATCAAGCTCAATCTAACCAATGCTCCAAGTTTGATTTTATTTTACACTAAAACTTAATGGGCTTTGTTTGTTTTTTTGGTTAAGCATTAGAAGGGCCTGACTATCTTTCTCAGAAGATTAGAATACAGGGTGTATGTGGCGTGGATTTTGTTTTGAATAGGTAGTAATTTTAATTTGGTCATTAATGCAAAATTAAATTCCATGAGCTTTACTTATCTGTTGTTTTTGCAAAAGCTATAGAAAATAAATTTTCCAAATTTAATTACTGTAATTTTAAAAGCCTATCTCAAAAAAAAAGCTTCGATATTCTTTAAGGAGTGCTTATATAATATGATCTGAAAGGTCCTGAAGTGTGTGCTAAACAACCATGAGTATCAGTTAAGTATCAGAAAAAGAAGGGGATATCATATAGGATGCCAAAAAAAGAAAAAATTCAAATCAACAAAATTAAATAAAAACTAAAAAACCCCTCTCTCACCCTTGTATAAGTATTTGGATTAGTTAAAAAAAAAATTCCAATGAGCTTGACTCCTGAATGAATCATTGTTAGAACTGATATGCAACCTAAGTCATACTGGGTTATCTTGGAGTTGATATTTTTTTCCCTTTCATCTCATACACAGACCCTTCATTAATGTGGATACTGGGCAGACTACTGAGGCTGTAAAATCTAAGTACCATTTTTGCAATACTGTAATTACTTATACACATTTCTTTCCCTATTTCTTTTATCCCCAATAAACCAATCTTAAGTAGCTTGAACTAGCTGCTGTAATGTCATCCAGTCCTTAGCACATGATCCATTCTACAAAAGGATTGAAGAACAACAACAAAAAACTAGTTTGCTAAAATGAGGCATCCTCCATTGTTTTATGTAATGTACCCTGACTGCTCCTTAGCAAGAAAGGAGCTCGTCCTCCATGAGATAAGGCTATATCCTCACTTGAGGGTGAGACCAAATTGTACCCTTAGAAAATTATGAATGAAATTACAGCAAAGGTAGTGTTCAAAGCAATTAACCAAAGCATTTTTGAAGGTAGTGTGTGCATGTTTTTCACCTCCTTCCCCTCTGGGTGAGCACTAAATAGCTTGCTAATTTGTTAAGTAAATTTAAAAGAAGAAAATTATAAAGCGTAACTATAAATGACCCAAATAATTATCACTGAATAATCAAATATCTCAAATTCAAAGTTTCATTGTTCTTCTTAGTTTTATCTTTCAATTAGTTGAATTGTAGAAGAAAAATGTGAATAATTTTACAAGATGGCCTTCCAATTTGCAATGATAAAGCTCCCAATATGACAGAGGTGGTTTGTAAAAGGGGGCTTTTCTCCTCTTCTTTTTTTTAAAAGTAAAAACAAATATAACTTAAGAAAAAACAGAAGGAAAGAAAAGCATGCAGGCTCTACAGGCAAGGAGTCCACTTCCATGTATCTGTTCTCTGTGAGGTAACTCAATTCTCTTTTGTAGAGAAACATGCAAAAGGCCAAACAATATTCCGAGCCATACTGCACATGAAAATCTTAAAATATGCAACATTCGGAATGCACCTTTCACCTCTGTACACACAAGTCAATGCAAAATCTGCAAAGAAACAAGTGTCACAGTAAATGAAGTCAGGTGCAAGCAATGATAGCTGAACAATGATGCAGTAGTGCTCACCCAGTTTGTACAGTAATTGGCACTCTACAGTATTCCTACTCATTTTTTGATTCATTTGCACTTTGTGCTGCCTCTCCCTGGGGATCTAATTCAATCTTTACAGAAACATCTGGCCCCTCCGACCTCATTAATTTCATCTTTTTCTTTGGAGGGTTTTTCAAAGTGCCCAGCCTCTCCTTTACTTTGTACTCCAGTGTACTGTGGGGAATCCCATAAATACTCTGAGCTTTGGAAACACTCATTTTTCCACTCATAACCACTGAGATTGCTTCCTCCAGTATCTCACTGTTGTACTGTCTGTAACGCCCTCTTTTCTTCCGAGGCTGCTTGGAGCCAGAGTCTCCTTCTTGATCCGATGTGGGATATGGCTGTCCAGAGGTAGACTGCTCAGCATCTGAGCCCCAAGAATCAGGTCCAGCATCTAACATGCTTTTTCTATTTTGTTTTGGAAGAATAGCCCTTAATTTTTTACTAAGCGCGCTCTCCGTTTGTGAACCCATTACCAAAGAGCTATAGCTGTACTGATCACCAGTGCGAGACTCCCAAGAAAGATCCATTCCTCGAACTTGTGGTATCTTTAAGTCTACAGGAGATGAATGGCTCACATCCTTTTTTCCATCTTGTTTTGCTTGAAGTGCCATTTTTGGAAAGGCAGAATTTTCTGCAAGAAAAGGAAGGTCACTGATGTTGCTGAGTGCACCATTTCCCCTGAACTTCACACGGCTGAGGTTGAACTCATAATGTGGTTTTGCCCAAGAGGCTTCCCTGGATAATATTAAATGTTGTCCATGATTCTGTAATCCAGATGGCCCAAGGCTGGCAGCTGTGGATAATTGGTTTCTGCTCAGTAGTTCTTCACTAATCTGCAAGGATCGAGCCAGTGGAACTTTGAGTGATGTAGAGTGTCCAAAACCTTCCCTGGTTCCATCCTGTAAGCTTCTTGGAGGTACCCCATCACCACTCCGAAGTCCGTCTGGGCGGTACTGGCTGGGTCTCCCAGGTCGCCTAATTGGATGGAAGGAAACTGATGTGAGCAGGACTTGCACAGGTAGGGAGGGATGGGTGAGGGGACCACTCCTTTATTAGAAGGCCTTGCTTGGGTAACATCACTTTGTGTTATTTACTTATTTTTCTCTAAAATTAAAAAAAATGGTCTCAGCAGTTAGTTTTAAAACTTGTTCACAAAAAAAGAAAAAGTGAAAAGAAAAAAAAATCAGGAGCTTTTTGGGCAAAGAAAAATTAAACCTGTCAGCTGGTCTCTGGTTGGGTTCACAAATTTTCGGAGAAAAAGCTTCGCGCAACTGTCTGAAAATAGCATCTTAATTATTAATTACAAAGTAATCATCAGTCTCCATGGATCTACACAGAATTGTGTTGCCAATGTGACGTTACCACTAAACAAGTACAGTAATAAAAGAGTAAGCCAAATTATTTATTTTAATGCAATGTATTCAATATTCATGACAACTAATTATAAAACTGGAACCATTGACACTGATGGAACCCATAGATAATTGCTCATTCATCCCACAAACAAGCTGATACTCATCATCAATAATCAAATAATTCCAAATAATATTTCTTATTTTGCTTGAAAAAAAAAATATATATATAGCTACCAGCCCCAGGGGGGAGAATAAAGTAAAACAAAAGACCCATTACATTATAACTTACCACATTTCTTCATTTTAAAACACTACTAGTTGCAAATACATCAGTATCATGATTCTCCATTTGAAATAATCCAAGCTTAAAAGCAATTACTCTTTATTTTCCCTAACACTTTGTTCCTTAAGTTCCACTGAAAATAATTAGTCAGAGATACATAAACAATGTTGTAGCAGTTTTCTTTGATTAAAAAAAAAAACTTTTTAGATATTCTTTTGAAATATTAAACATTTATTTTAACATTAAGTGCATAGCTTTCAAATAATGTTTAAAAAGTCAACTACTTTTACAAAGTTAATTCATAAGGTTTCTATTTTCACAACACAGAAAGACTATCAATATTATGAATGGCAACTAGCAAAGTATGCCAAGAGAAAGATTTCATTAACTAGGCACAAAAGTGGAATTTGGCAGATAAACCAACTATGATGATAAACCAATTATGTTCTCCAAAACTCTACAGGCAATACCGTCATCAGTAAATAATATAATAAGGATAGTAATGAATATTCAACTTAAAGATGGGCAGTACTGTTGGTGCATTTGTCCTCCATAAAACAAAACCAAGTAGAAAACAGTTTCTATTTAGAGGGATAAAAACAGAAACTTCAGCCATATATAATACATGGACCTACAGCCAAGATTAGGGCTAATCTTAAGCATGGGATTTATTTATGCAAACTACATGGGGCTTTCCCAAAATGTGTCCTTAATTATAAAATTATAAATGAAAGTCAATGATCTAGGACCATGCTGACTTTTATCTAGCATAAATCATAATGAGAAGATGTGCTAAAAAAAATTAGTAAGATATGCAGAATAGGACAAGTAAATTACTAGTTGCTTTTAAGCTGCATACAGAAGAGGAGAAAAAGGGAAAAGATAAAGTTTTAGAGAAAACAGAAGGGTCATTTTAGAGGGCAGTAAAGGAATCCTCCAACTTGAAGGTTATTAAGAGTAAGGTGAAAATGGTCAGTCCACTTAACTTGTTCCTTTAATATACATCAAAACAACTTCCCCACATTTATAATCTGAAAGTAAGCCTAAATATTAACTAATTTACACTTACCAAAGTTACTTTTCATATCTAAAGTTGATTTTTGGTCACAATACAGTTTTATGGAAATATCTTTAATGGTATCTAAATATCTTCTTTAATAATTTAACTTTTCTAAATGGTCACTAGATCCACAGGGAGCATTAGACAACTTTTACACTATTCTTACTAAAATTAGGTAGTCGGAGAATTCACTTTAGTCTACTAAGAGTTATCAAAGGTAAGCATGTAATAATGTCTTGGCAGCATATGATGGTTATCTATCACCATTTACAATCAATCCTTTAAAAAACAAAAAATACATACAATTACACTTTCTTAACTGCCACAACTCTACACAGAGGTAGAGTTGTAGTTCAAATCAACCACCAAAACCCAAAACCAAACCAAACCAAAACAAACAAAACTGAACACACATACACAGAAGCCCCACTGGAGACACCAAGTTAAGTATGGAGCCCAATTTTCATTCAACCACTTCACACATAAAACTGTCTTTACACCTGGAATTAGTTAGCTTGGGTTTCACATTCCAAAATGATCAACAAGAAGTCCAACAAACTAGTCTTGCCATATTCATGATTACTTACTATTTGTACTAAATTGACAAAATTAATCTATACTAGCCAATTTGAGGTTGCACAGATTATACTTTTACTTGACTGATCGACTAAAAGATTTTATATAAAAGGCCTACCTATAAGATTGTCAGTCTGAAAGCTGGTTTTCATTTTTACTTATTTATTAGACAGGGTGTCATTCTGTTGCCGAGGCTGGAGTGCAGTGGCCCAACAATCATAGTTCACTGTAGTTTTGTACTCCTGGCTTCATGTGATCCTCCTTCTTCAGCTTCCCAAGTACCTGGGACTATAGGTGCATTCCAATGCTCCTGGCTAGTTTTTTAAATTTTTTGTAGAGATGGGGGCTTGCTATGTTGCCCACGCCGCTCTTGAACGAATGGCCTCAAGAAAGCCTCCTGCCTTGGCCTCCCACAGCACTGGGATTACAGGTGTGAACCACCATGCCCAGCCTGAAGGGTTAATTTTTAAAATGTACCAAGGGAAGCTGGTATTAATCTTTGCTGAATGAGCTATACAACACTGTGGAAGGCTACAAATATTTTCCCTTACCCGTTCCCTTGTGTACTGGAGCAGCCTGGAGAATGGCTCAGGGAAGTGCTGCCAGCACATGGACTTTTCTTTGTGGACAGATCAAGTACACCGTCTGCAGAAACACAAAGAAATACCTGAGGATATTAAAACTAGGAACGAATGAATTAAATAGGCTAAAAATGAAAAACAGTAGGCACAGTCAACTAAGCAGACATATTACTCATGTATTTGAGTTACAAAATCAATTCAATAATAGAATCAGGATATTTTTCCTCCTGAAGCAAGATAAATTTAGCAAAACATGTTGTATCTAATTTCTCCAAGGTTAGATATTTTATTAAAGAGGCAAAGGAAAAGGTAAAACATCCTAGAAAATGTGAAGATATAATAAGATATTAAAATAGTAGTTTACACAGCATGTGGTCCTGCACTAGACTACTTCTTGTTTTTGTTTCTGTTTTTTTTTTTTTTGCAGTTTTTGGCCAGGGCTGGGTTTGAACCCACCACCTCCGGCATATGGGGCCAGCACCCTACTCCTTTGAGCCACAGGCACCGCCCTAGCACTAGATGTTAAGACTTCCTTTGCTAAATTTACTTTGATCAAAGCATGAGTTTTTAATGTCCCACAACGGCATAAGCTATAAAACCAAATTTTCTTAAGAGCAAATATCTGAAACTCCAGAAGTACATGAAAGTTGGATATACAACATTTTAAGACACATGAAAATTATTTTATTTTATTTTTTTTTTTGAGATGGAGCCTCAAGCTATCCCCCTGGGTAGAGTGCCATGGCATCACAGCTCATAGCAACCTCCAACTCCTGAGCTCAAGCGAGTCTCCTGCCTCCGCCTCTCAGGTAGCTGGGACCACAGGCGCCCGCCACAACGCCCGGCCATCTTTTTTTTTTGGTTGCAGCCATCATTGTTGTTTGGCAGGCCCGGGCTGGGGATTCGAACCCGCCACCTTAGGTGTACATGGCTGGCGCCTTAGCCGATTGAGCCACAGGCGCTGAGCCTGAAAATTATTTTAAAATGTAAAAGTATATGGTTAAATACATGTATATATTAAATAAGATAATGTGTTAGATAAATCAATTGCTAATGATTTATAATTTGGGTGTATCCTAATTATTCTTTGGACACATCTACTAAAATATTGTATATTTGGATCAATCCTTTTTTAAAGGCACACAAATGACACTGTGTTAAGGATTCAATCTTTTGGGAAAAAAACTGCAGAGATTCAAAATTCAATTACCGAAATTTATAAAGGCAAGGTATTTTTAATTAAGAAGGTATTAAAAATTGGTGGAAAAGTTTAAAGAAAGAAGAACGAAATAGTCTTGATACTTATGAGAAACTATTACTAAAGCTACACCAAATCATAAATTCATTTTATTGATACACAAAATTAGAAGACATTATAGACATATCTAGAAAAAAACATCTCATAGTTTGGCCAACATTTAAAGCTGCCATTATTAACAGAGCAAGATAATATGCAATGCCTCCAATTTTTAGTTGGCTAGCAGAAAGGTACTGCCAGCCTGGTTACCATATTATAAAACCTACTCAAGACTTGTGTCTGAGAACATGGTAACATTTCCTATTTCAAGTTGTTAGAAATAAACATGCATTGAATTTATAAGCAAAAAGTCCATACTCATGAACAGTTTTATTCTTTAGTCACTAATAGTTCTAAAAATACAACTGTAATCTCACAGAACCAAGTATCTAACTAACAACTGCAATTAGGTATCCAACAAGCAAATGCACTGCTTAAAATATTTCCAAAGATAGTACTTTTTAAAATCATCTAGAACAGTGGTTCTCAATTCTCAACCTTCCTAATGCCGTGTGGCCCTTTAATATAGTTCTTGTGGGTCGCGACTCACAGGTTAAGAACTGCTGGTCTAAAACAAATAGGCCACACATTTTAAGTTTACCACTAAAAATGCTATAAAGTTGAAAACACCACAGTTCATTAAGGAAATATAATTAAAAATTTTTTGCGTCATTTGAAGTTTATACATAATCATGTTATCATATAGTTCAAATCTTTCTTGGTAAGAGTATGCTGTCAACACAACATCTTGTAAGTATAACACTTACAAGATTATATTTTAACCTCCATGATTAGTACTTTAAATACACTTTCATGCTGTCACTTTCCTAATATGAACCTGAAGCTTAAGATGCAATAGTTAGAGCAAGGAGATTTTTAGTGAAAACCACCAACTGTGGTAAAGGAAATCGTCAATAAAAAAGAAAAGACACAATTTTACAAATATGTTAAACAAAGGTACACGATCAATGTGAACACTGGACAACTAGGAGGCATCCTGTCAGGAAACAGCTCAGAATTAGGTATTCTGTCTGCTGTTCACCACATAGAAATGGGAAATATGCAAAGGAAAACTACTCAAAACAAAATTCCTTTCAAAAAAGTTCTTTTAAGAATTAATATTTATGGGCGGCACCTATGGCTCAAAAGGGTAGAGCACCAGCCCCATATGCCAGAGGTGGCGGGTTCAAACCAAGCCCCAGCTAAAAATAAAATAAAATAAAAGAATTTACTTTCCAAAATAAACATGTATTTCTCATGAATAAATCCGCATTTCATAATCTTTCTGTATGCTCCTATGAGATTTCTATGACAATAAAATCTTATCAGTACAAATAATACCGATTTATAATTTGTAGTGGTTCAAACAAATGGCTGAGTTGATGTTCCTTCAATCTCTGTGAAATTAAAGGCAAAATGAGATTCACAAAGCAACAGGAATATTTAATTTATTGAAGAGAATAAACATTTCAGAGACTCAAGAAACACTTGCTAAACAAAACTGATAAACTCTCAACCTCTTTACTTGGGGTCCTCATCAAGAAATTCCTTTTTGGAAATACTTTAAGGTTAGTTCATAATACAGTGGACATGTACACGTGTGTGTTTCTGTATTTATAAAATTCTGAATATACTTAAGAGCCTAAAATGTGTTATACTGTCTTATTTGTAACCCGAATGGTCTCTTTTTTTAAATTATAAAAATATCTATTTTTCCTTATGATCTCACTTACACAGTACATAACTCGTACCTAACATAAAAGTATACTTTTAGGTGCCAATACTAGAATGTTAATGGATAAGGGGAAAATTTTACTTTTTCATAGGAGCTTAAAAAAAAACTTAAGATAATGCTTTGGAAAGTGATATTATACAAATATCAAGCAACAAAGATCAGCGACAACTGTAATCACCTGACTTTCCTGGGTAGTACATCAATCATAACTACAAATTGCTGACGATAAGATTGTAATAACTTTATCTGTACTTCTCCATCACTATCTAGTCAGAAATAATTTAAGAATCACATTTGTTTTTATCCTATTACTGTTGCTGGCGCTCCATTTGTCAGTAATTTTTTTCTCCCCAAGTTAAAGTATTCTGATTGGACAGAGGAGACCTTAACATCAAACCATACCTTGTTCGCTAGGTTCTGACTGAGACTTTCTGACAGTAAGGTCCAGAGGTGAATCTTGGTCAGCCATGAGAAGTTTGCTGAGCACAGGGTTCTGAGTAGTTGCAGCCGTGGGAGAGTTGGTAACTGGAGATGCTTTCGGCAGGCTTTGGTTCTTTGTGCTATTGGGCTGGCTGGGGTCCTGAGTAGAGCTATTTTTTGAGGTATATTCAGCAGCAAATTGTTGGATCATTCGCTGCATGATCTCACGGGCCACTAGGGGAATATTGGGGTCGGAGACCCAGGGACTGTCTGTAAATAAAGATTTATTTACTTTTAAAGTGGGATAATGTACTAAAAAAAGGCAGCTTTCAAATAAACATAAAATTTCATTTTTCTTAAAATGCAGTATCTTAAAAATAGTATGCCCCCTTTGACTTACATTTTTATCCTCTAACTTTCTTGAGTTACAGATTTTTTAAAAAGAAATTTTTCATAAAAATGTCTAAACATTCCCCCCATTATGAAATTAAATACAGAGATAAAAAATAGTATACCTTATGGGCATGAATCACTTACCTGGGACAGAAATGCCAAAACCCTTCATTTATGAAATAATTACTCCCTGTTAATAGCATCTAGACCACATCAAGTTTCCTTAGACTTTTCCTTAGTCACTGCTTCCTCAATTTTTGAAAAATGGGTGAGTTTGTGAGTGCTTAATTTACTTCCTATTTATGACTGAAGCCATACCGAGATTATAAAAGGAGATACTTAATTTTAAAATCCACGATAGACTAAGGTAATAGTTTTTACACTTGAATATTCATCAGAATCATTCTGGTGGCTTATTCAATCAGCTTGCTGGGTCTTCTCCAGAGTTTCTGACTGAGTAGTTTTAGGGTAGGTTTAAGAACTGGCATTTCTAAAAAGTTCCTAGATGCTGCCAGACTGGGAACCGTAAGTTTAGAATCCCTGGCTAGGAGCTTAAATGCCAAATGTCAAAAACCTAAAAAAGACCACATATTTTCTGAGTTCTTTAAATATACTTTGCCAGCTATTAACATAATAGCTAGAGAAGTAATGAAATAAACATCTAAGTTATCAATTACTAGTGAAATTAGGTTAAGATGAAAAGGAAATAATTTGTATAAATGTATTATCATCACATCTCTATGGCTGTCAATCAGGAAGACAAAGCTTCTCGAGATGAGATTGTTATCTGTTTACCTTTGCATACCTAATCTTGCCTGCCTGGTATAAAGTGTGTATTCAGTTTATTTGAGTAACAAATGAGTCAATAAAATCAATTACCATGAAATATTCCTTCTTGTAAAAAAAAACAAAAAATGAGGGAAAAGCGATCTAAAGAATAAGTAGTGGCTTCTAAAAATTTGTATAGATGGTTAGAGACAAGATTCTTGATTAAAACTTTCCCCCTGATCTTACTGTTCAATGACTTTTATTCTCCATCATACTTCTGAGACTTCAGAAGATGGTTCTCAGAAAACCTCAGTTTCCTTGGTCTTTTATTAAAGATCAGCTACAGAAGGGGAATAACTTTACCCACAGTACTCTGCAGTTGTAAGAAACTTAAGAGGCTGATTTATAAGTTAAAGAAAAACTGACTCTTATTGCTAACTAAAATCTTCACAACAACCAACACATTAAAACTTCACTGGACTTAACATTTTTTCTTTCTGAAGGACAATATTCAATACCAGAAGACGTTCATAAAGTCACAATAACTATTTAATTCTCTGAAGTTTAATGAGGCTTACTCTACCAATAATACTTGTTTTACTAAGAAGTATTTATAACCCTAAGTTTTCTCTCTATAAATAAGGGACTATGAATATTCTAGACCTCTTAATTAATTCCTTAATTAATATATTCCCCACTGAAAAGTTGGGGAATATGTAATACATAAAGAGGAATAATTCCAAATAGGAAGCAACAGGAAACACTTTGTGAAATGTCTCTGTTTAAATTTAACTAGTATTAATGAATTAATATAACCAAAGAGCTTTGTGAAAAGTCAAGGATTTTAGCACAAAGCCATAAACCTTTACCTTTGAATTTCAATGCCTGAATGAATGAAAGAGATAATGAAGCTTGCTATTACAATACATCAGACCAATAAGAATAAAGATATTCAATTAGGTAAAGTTCAGAAGTTGCTACAATCACTGACAATGATTCCTCAAATATTTTAACACTTTCCATAACTGTTTTTTTTTAAATTAAATGATAGCTGTGTATATTAATGCAATCATGGGGTACAGTGTGATGTTTTCATATACAATTTGAAATATCTTCATGAAACTGGTTAACATAGCCTTCATTTCATTTTCTTAGTTATTGTGCTATGACGTTTATATTCTACTTTAAGAAAGATTCACTTGTACCCTTCTATAACTGTTTTTTAAATATCACTATCCACTGGAGTTTTAGTCATTTATCTTTCTAGTAGTTAAGCTCCACTATTCCCCTATGTAGCATACAGTCTCTACATGAACATCTGTTCAAATTTCAAGTTTTAATATGAGTGAATCCTTTTCCCACTGAAAAGTTAGGGAATATGTAATACATAAAGAGGAATATTTCCAAATAGGAAACAACATGAAATAGTTTGTGAAATGCTTCTGTTAACTAGTATTAATGAATTAAAATAACAAAACAGCTTTATGAAGAGTCAAAGGTTTTAGGATAAAGATCATAAACCTTTATCTTTGAACTTCAATGCCTGCTGCCTTTCCTTTCTTTGTTGAGTAAGTAACATAAGTATGAGACAAAACATTTATGAATGTTTATGAATGACATCTCTACATCCATTTAAATCTCTGTATCTTTTGAAAGTTTTAAAAACAGATTTCATTCTTTAGCTTGCTTCTATGAGCATACCCTTTGCCAGGGCAACACAAGCAAATGAGTCAAATAAAAGCAAAAATCAGATCAAAAGAAAACTACAGAAAAATGTATTACATTTTAGCGAACTGTGTATTTTAAAATGTGAATCTAACTTTTAGAAAAGGTGTCAAATTTTCTAATATAGGTGACAAAACAAGCTGAGAAGAAATGTAATTATGACAGGTATAGAAGGTACATTGCTCTTAAATTAAAATTTATTATAGCTCTTAAATTAAAATTTATTATAGAAGTCCACATCCCGAAAGGCTTTATTGCATCTATGTTTCTATTTAAATACACGTAACTTTTGCATACTCGATTACTTAAAGTAATAATTTGCAATACGTGGAAAGAGGACCAAACCCAAACATCTGAATTGTTAATAAAAACAAAATATTCTTGGGGAAGGGGAGGAGAGAAGGGTGGATGGGGGTGGGAGGGTGATGGGAAAGATTACCTATATATCTGTCTAACAAGGGTGCAAGTGAACTTTTCTAGAACCAGAATATAAATGTGTTGATACAATGATTAACCAAATGATATGAAAGTTATGTTAACCAGCTTGATGAAGATGTTTCAAATTGTATATGAAACAGCACAAGGTACCCCATGTTGGCATCAATGTACACAGAAATCAATTAATAAAAAAAAAAAAACACATATATATATATATATTTTAATATTCTGAGCCATTATACTCCTATAGCTGGATATAATTAACACAATAGAGAGTTATGGATAACAGACAGATTTGAAGAGGCACGAGGAAGATTTGTTATGTCAGACATAACTTATAGCCCAGAAGAACAGAAGTTTTAATGCCATCCTTAATGGCACAGTAATGAAGGCTTTCTGTATGTAAAGAGTTGGCTGAATAATAAGCCATTAGACCATGAACAGAGATTTTGAATTTATATTTCCTTTCATCTCACTACTCTCCAGAAAGCCTTGATGGATAAAAAATTGTGTAGCAATTGACTGCAGCCTACACTTTGTATAAATGATGATAATGATGGTTGGACCCTAAAACCCTTTGAATGTAATTTTCAAAGAGATCCTTCTTTCTTCATAATTTAGTTGTATTTTGTGAAAACAAAAATGGTTCTTTTCCTGTTTTGAAATGTTGCTTCCAATTCTTTTTGCATCTGTAATGTATAATTGTTAAGCTTCAAAGAAATACTATAGTTTTAAACTAGATAAAATACAAATATAGTTGGGTATACCAGATTAGTTGAATGTCTTTTCAGTAGGGCAAGATTTTTCTAATTGGACAGATAGGGATGGTGCTTCTTAGATTTAAAATAAAATTAAGTACATACTGTGGTGAAGATTAATTATGTGCCCTGATCAAACTCAAGCTCTTAATCACTAATATACTTTATTTCATACGCTTCATATTAACAGTCACATACCAGTGGGGGAGGGGTGTCAGAGACCGTTAAGGTAGCTGACCCCACCCCTTTGGTATGTACCTGTTCAAAGCAATTCTCCCAAAGTCTACTTTTTTTTTTTTAACTTTTTATTGGAGCATTTAAAAAAAAAAAAGTTGCTCACAATTTTGCAAACACACAATCTATCCATACTCACATGTAGAAACTCCTATACTACTTATTGCAGCCCAATTGCTAGGTCACGGATAGCCTAAGTGCCTATCAACCCACAAATGGATTAATAAATTGTGGTATATGTACACCATGGAATATTATACAGGCTTAAAGAAGGATGGAGACTTTACGTCCTTCATGTCTACATGGATGGAGCTGGAAAATATTCTTAGCAAAGTATCTCAAGAATGGAAGAAAAGTATCCAATGTACTCAGCCCTACTATGAAACTAATTTATAGCTTTCATAGGAAAGCTATAACCCAATTTTAGCCCAAGAATATGG
>CAUYQV010024018.1:0-35605 GCA_963574575.1 Galagoides demidoff | reverse complement strand
CAAACAACAATGACAGCTGCAACCAAAAAAAATATAGCCAGGCGTTGTGGCAGGCACCTGTGGTCCCAGCTACTTGGGAGGCTGAGGCAGGAGACTCACTTGAGCCCAGGAGTTGGAGGTTGCTGTGAGCTGTGATGCCATGGCACTCTACCCAGGGGGATAGCTTGAGGCTCTGTCTCAAAAAAAAAAAAAAAAACCCAGCACATTGTACCCCATGATTACATTAATATACACAGCTATGATTTAATTCATATAGATGTATATAAAGAATGAAGTACAGCTAAGTGGAGGGAAGAAATAACCAGAGATTTTCTCTCCTATTGTTTCTGTTTTGTGAATTTACACATTCTAATATACTAACAATAAATATAGATACAGATGATAATTTTTACAGTAGAAATAAGAATTTGGAAAAACTGGAACCATTTGTTTTGTTTTGTTTGGGTTTCGTTTTTCATTTGAAATTCATATAACCTATAAATCCTAATCTAGCGTTAGCTTAGAAATTAGACAAATTGTAACACATAATCAGGAAGAATATACTACTCAAAAATGCCCCCCTCCACCCACACACTAAGTACAGCTGATTAGGGGGAAGCCCCTTTTGATGAATCTACATGTCTTACAATACATTATTACTACCAGAGAAAATTATAGTAAACAAAATAAAGACGAATGTGCTTATAAGAACATTTGCTTTTGAAAGAACGTGAAGTCTGTTCTTTTTATTTTTCTCTCTGGCTATTTCTAAATAATAGATTATGAAACTAAATTAATAAAAGAGCAAGACCAACCCATGTGTGGACAGGTACACGTGCACGCGCACCCCCCAGAGAGACCACAGCACAATATCCAGGGTAACATGGTCAATCCCCAGAACAGAGTCCCCCAAGGCAATACTTATTATACAGGTTAAATTAAAGCAATCCAATCTGCTGAGAGTCACACAGCAGCTGCTACAGGAATTTCAGAGAGACTCTCCAGGAACTATTCTGACCTAGAAAATCTCTCGCTCAGCTGGAAAAAAGTTGCAATTGGAAGCTGTGCCTTGAAAATCACAAAAGATTGTCAGACATGTCACCACCATCATGTAAAGTGCCAGACCTGGTAATTTATACTCAAACCCCACTTGCCCATAAATAGTAGGTGTTGGCCCAAATTACTCCCAAGAAATACATGAGGCTTTCTGCCTTTCTGAACCTCAGAACACGCTTGGTGATGTAAGAAAGAGAGGAAACCGGGAAACTGCCATCACCATCAACCGAGGCCCCAGCAGTGCTCAGGATGCCCTGGGGTTTCCCACAGGGTGGATCGGTTAATCCTTACATTAACTCTTTGAATTAACTCCACTATGCAAAAAGTGAGCAAGGCTCAGAGTAAAAGAAGTCTGGGGAGCAGGATTTAACTCAAATTAGCTAGGGATAAAAGGAGTTCCCAGGAAAGCAAGGATGTTCACAAAAGTCTCCCAGAGATGCAGCTTGCACTGATTCAGTCCTTCCCCTGTGGCTTTCCTGGGTTGGCGGTACTTGCTCCCATCCCACCAAACCAATCATTCCCACCTTCAGCTCCAGGTATGATTCAGCAGTCTCTCTTTACCTCTAGTAAAATCTGTTCAAAAAACACTACTATATTTGGCTCTTTAAATTGAGCAGAAATTGAAACGACCCCTTTCTCTGCTTGGGGAGTTTACATTTTCATCCTGAAGTCCTCCTGTCTTCCCACCCCGGTGAAGCCATCCTTTTCTGAAATCCCACCAATCAGAGGCCACTGGTGGGTACTGCTGGGTAAGTCAGATGTTAGGAAACATCACACTCAGGACTGGCTACATAATTTGGAGGGCCTGCTACAAAATAAAATTACAGCTTCCCTTATTCAAAAATTAAGAATTTCAAGACCATGAGAGTACAGCATAAAAGCAAGCACAGGCCATTCTAAGCAGGGGTCTCCATGCAAGTGTCAGCACAGCATGGCCCACCCGGGACTCTCCTTCCCTGGCCCTGGCCCCTGAGTAAGCCCAGAGCTGCACACAGCCCTCCCAACTTGGAGAGGCAGGGCCCACATCCTCCCTAGCCATCTTGCCCTCTGTCCATGACCATCACTGCCTACTTTCCTCTCTGTCTTCTCATACAATCCTGACTACACATAGGGAAGCCCTTTCTTTCTCCTATTCCCAAAGACAGGTGCACAAGACCTTTTCATATTAAGAGTATCACTCAATTTCTATGCTGCAACAGACAAGGGTCAACATGCTAACACACAGAGGGGATATGGAGTCTATTAAAGTTCTTACAGTAGAGACACCTAAGTCCCCAGGGCCAGATTCCCTTCGAGATGTCTCAGCTGAGCTGCCTTCAGCTTGAATTCCTGAAAGTGGGCTTCATAAACCACTCCCACCCCAAGGAAAGGCCATTTAGAAGGTAAAGTCGACCGCAATTATAACCCAGAATCCAGAGTGAGGGAATAGCTATGAATGCTAGTTCCATTGCATAGAACCCATCTGGCTTTTGGCAAGTTAATTACATAGCTTCTCCAAGCCTCAGTTTCCTAATCTGTGATATGGGGATAATAACGTACTGAGCTAGGAAAAGTGGACAAAAGCCTGAGACTCACTTTGAGTAGCATCTGGCTCAAACCACAGACCCTGACATATTCAACTTCTCACCACCTCCCCACCCATGAGTCTGTTCAAAACCTCCAGAGCCCAGTGAATAAAATACAGGGGGAAGAACAATGGAATATGATTTTATGATAGTCTGTGTCAGACATCTGGACTGGAGCTGGGGTAGGGAGGCTAAAGGAGAGAATTTAATACAAATCTCTGACTTAGGGGTCAAACTCATAGTTCTGGGGGCCCTTATGACACTAGCTGCTCCAAAAGCTGGTTAGGGAACAAATAAGGGAAGCGTATTCATTGACTTTCTTCCCCATGGTTAGTAACTGCAGCAAAACATGGGACCCAGAGGATGTGCAGGGTCTAACACAACACCCATCCAACAGGGATCTTGTAAACATGAAAAGGAAAAAGAATATAAATGTGCTGAGTGCAGAGCCTGGCATGCAGCAAGTGTGCAAAGAATATTAGCTGTCACTGCCATAGGCGGTCTGATTACTTGGGCCCTTTCCCCCTGAGGCTAGAGATATCGACCCAGCAAAACAATAGGCCTAAACTGTACTCTGTAGTCTCTAAATTTGGTGACAGCCAAGATCCTGCTTGGGCTTCTCTGCTGGGTATCTCCTCACAGGGTATTCCTTCCTGCTGTTCTCTCCCCCTGGAAACCCCTAGTTTAAAATAACCAAAAGAGCACAGAACATGTGCACAGTTAAGGAGTTGGTTCAGAAGTGTTTGGACTATTTCACATCTTTCTTTCCTATTTAAGTAAAAGGCTATTCAAGTCATAATTACATGATGATTTCTCCAATCTAAATGTAAGACAAGACAAATAACCTCCTGACTTACGACTTAACAAGGGTATCAGGGACAGAAATGCAAAAGCAGCCCAGCCCAACATGACCAGGAGAATCTTCCAAATCCCAGAGGCTTGGTGGTCATTCCCAACACTGTTACTCTGATGTAAAATGGTCGCATGAGGCATTTGATTTGAATTCAAAGTCAGTAATGACTTCAAACACAGACAGCCCCAACCTAAACTAGATCATTTTGCCTCAAGCCTGGAATCCATAGACTTTGCATTGTTCACTCTTTCCCCAAACCAATCCCTTTACTTTTTCCCTGTGGCTCAGTAAAACAACAATTAATAAGAGCACATGGGGAATGGAGTGTTCTCACTAATTAAATTTTCTGGTTAAAGAAAGGCCAGTTCCTAACAACCCTTTCTGTCCCATGAAGTTCCCAAGATATCTGAATCTGCTTTCCTATATCCCAAAGTAGATTCTACAGGAGAGAATGGAAGCTTTGCTTCAGGATTCAATTTCTGGTAGATTTTAGGACTTTCTTCATTCTGAACACCAAAGAGAGATAGTATGATGAGTAGGAGAGGGCACTGTCTTGGAGTCAGACATTTAAATCTCCAGTATGTCACTTACTAGCCAAATGACATTACTCAAATTACTGGACGTCTCTGAGCCTCCTGTTTTAATTTGTGAAATGGGGATAATAACACCTGTATCATAGATGGTCTATTATACATGCCTGGTACATGTTAGACCTTCAATAAGTGGCAGCATCATGATTATCCTCAGGGCTCACTATCAGGGGTAGAGAAGACAATGGAGAAAGTGTAGGAGACGGTACTGAATCTGCATGAACCACCGCTCCAGCCCTTAATTACCTTCTTAAAGACCCTGTCTCCAAACATAGTCACACAGGGGCTAGAGCCTCAGCATATAAATTTGGGAGAAGGGACACAATTCCATTCATAACAGATGCATATAATATTGGTGTTGCTGTAAGGGTCTCATGGAAAAGCTATGTCACAAAGAATAAGCAGGCTTATTGAAATTGTGTTTTATTTTATTTTTTTGAGAGAGAGAGCCTCAAGCTGTTGCCCTGGGTAGAGTGCCATGGCATCATAGCTCACAGCAACCTCCAACTCCTGGGCTCAAGCAATTCTCCTGCCTCAGCCTCCCAAGTAGCTGGGGCTACAGGCACCTGCCACAACGCCCAGCTATTTTTTTTGGTTGCAGCCATCATTGTTGTTTAGTGGGTCTGGGCTGGATTCGAACCCTCCAGCTCAGGTGTATGTGGCTGGCACTTTAGCCGGTTGAGCCACGGGCACCAAGCCCATGAATTATCTTTTTAAATTATTTTTCCCTGTTAGTCAGTGAAGTTTGACTCTGGACTAAATGAGACATTACATCAAGCACATCTGAAGGAATTAAGAAAAGATGTCAGTTTGGGGCCAAGCCGGGCTGAGAACAGACCTGAAATTGTGTTTTAAATAATGGTGACCATCTGCTTGCTCAGGCAAAGTGGTGAGCTTCTTTATTTGCAGTTGGCTTATATAGGGAATTTTGTACATGAGCACAACGCAGCAATGACCTCATTGATCCATTTAAACAGTTTATGACCACCCACCCTGTAAGTAGCTCCTCCCTGGTAATCTGACAATTCACCCAACATACACCTTTAAGTATAATCCTTTCAATATAACCCAATAAAATTAACATAACTTAATGAAGAACCTGTTGTCAGTTATTACTTTCTTTGATCTTGTCTGATGAAGCCTGAGGCTATGGGGGATAGAGACGATTTGAATGTCCTACTAACCATGCCATTTGGAGGCAGTTACTTTAAATCTTTAAGCAAAGCATAGAGAAACTTCTTGGGCATATAGGAGTTTGTGTGGAAACCTCTGCTCCCATGTAGGCCTTAAGTCAGGGGAGTTTTGCTGGAGCCTTTTATAAGGAATTCTCAGGCTGGACTTCTCAAAAGCCTTTCATGAGCCCAAGTTCATCTGTGCCATTAGATACCTGTATGACATTACCATTCCCAGACCTGTCAGCAAGCAATCTTCGTCACTTACCACAGATCAGGAAAGGTTACTGATGGGTATCCAGCCAGTTTTCCAAAGGGCTTTTTCATAGGCCTTATAAAGTCAACCTTAATTCCTTAACACAGTCTAGAAATGCTATTCCAGCCAAAGCCTTGGTCATGTTAGGCCCGCAACTAACCTGGCCACATGAGATTCGGCCTCAATTTCTTAAGAATGCCTGCACAAAGTCTTTTCACTGCTCTCTCCCAAGCGGCTTTTTTGGCCAGAAGCATATAGGCATTTTGCCTACATTTCCCCCTTCTTTTTCTTATTGGCATTCACATCAGACATCATTAAAGTAAAAATGACAGCGTGTCTTTCATTCTCCTTACTAGTTTGATTTAACTTCTTACACATAATATATAAAATTAAGCAAAAGATAAGTAACAAAGCAAAAGATCCAATGGTACTTCCAGTAAGTCCATTGATCTTGGGCATAGGATTCATTTGTTCTATTCCTTCTGCTAATCCCTTCAAGATCACATCACTATCCACCTTTTCCAACTTACGGTGGAAAGTATAATACACTTCATTCTGTAAACTTACAATATCATTAGTTAAATTCTCGTGATTCAACAAATGTTTCCTAACTTTTTCCCAGGGAAATGCTGTTTCATTATATTTTACAGGGGTAATATATTGGATTATTAATATCTCTTTTAGCGCACAAAACAATAACCACATTGTTTATGGATGCATGTATGTGTATGCATCCATAGCACATATAGTACTATGTACATATACTAAAATAAAAAATTATGGATGAGAACAAAACAAACCCACCGAAGAATGTTACTTATCTCAGGGAAGAAAGCAAGAGAAGGAACAAGGGGTCTGAGCAGAGAAGTTTTAACTGCATGATTCTTTTTCTTAAGGAAAAAGCTAGCTGAGGAAAATATTGCAAAGTATTATTATTAAGTCTAAAAGGTGGGCACATGGCTCTGCGCCCAAAGCACAGTGGTGAAGGTGCCAGCCACATACACCGAGGCTGATAGGTTTGAACCCTACCTGGGCCAGCTAGATAACAATGACAACTGCAACAAAAAAATAGCTGGGTGTTGTGGCCAGCGCCTGTAGTCCCAGCTACTTCAGAGGCTGAGGCAAGAGAATTGCTTAAGCCCAAGAGCTGGAGGTTGCTGTAAACTGTGATGCCACAGCACTCTACTGAGGGCAACATAATGAGAGTCTGTCTCAAAAAAAATAATAAAAAAAATTAAAAATAAACTTGGCGCCTGTAGCTCAGTGGTCAGGTTCAAAACCAGCTTGGGCCTACCAAACAATGACAACTACAACCAAAAAATAGCCACACATTGTGGCGGGTGCCTGTAGTCCCAGCTAGTTGGGAGGCTGAGGCAAGAGAATCACTTGAGCCCAAGAGTTTGAGGTTGTTGTGAGCTGTGATGCCACAGCATTCTACTGAGGGCAACATAGTGAGGCTCTGTCTAAATAAACAAATAAGATGGGCACATAATTATTCTCTGCACCTTTCTGTATGATAGGCATTACATACTTTTTAAAAAAAAAAAAACTAACTACATTTAAAATGATGATGACAATCAGCTGCTTCTAGTTTAAAACAGGACAAAGTAAGTAAAAAATGATTTCAGCTGCAGTAAGGAGGACACGCAAAGCTACAAAGCACTGTCTGGACTGAATTGCCCAGAGAGAATGGGGGACCTCCCTCTGTCAGTCCTTCAGCTGATAGTCACTTAGAAGCGGTGACTTTGTGTAAAACAGTCAGCTCCAAAAAAGAGTTTATAATCTGGATGGTCCTACAGACCAAAGAATTATATTATAAATATGTATTTATATATCAGCTAGTTAGAATTCAAGCCTCAAGCAAGATTTACCCATAGAGAAAAAAGATGTCATCAACTGTGTTAAGTTCTTAAGTTTGATAGTGCTTTGACTTCATCAAAAGTCCTACTTGTTCTATAATATAAAATTATTGAATTCCAGGGTTGGAAGGGATCTTCATGTAATTGAAATTCTGTACCTTTGTGATGAAAAATAGTAGAAAACAGAATGTTTTAAAATGGGTAATGAAACAGCACAGAAAAACAAGAGAGTTGAATAAGAAGTAGCTTTTTTCATTATCTTGAATGCTGAAGTTTTAGGAAAAGAAGAACTAATTAAAAGCAGGTTGGAGAGCGAGGTAAGCTTGTGCAGGCTCTGAGGAGGAAGTGGTGGGTATTCTAAGGGCTTTTGAGGTTGATGGGACTGGTTCTTTTTTGTCATTTATGATTCCTACATTTTGTTTCCAACAAAGATCTTTTATTTCCCTTGACAGTCAAGTTGTCACTGACAATCTTATGTTCATTTATTTTCCATAATTACTGATCTGTGATTTCATGAATTAAGGACCAGAGAAGACATTGTATACATCTGTTAGTCAAAGAAATTATCTTAGGGAACGTAGGTAAATTCTGGCTGAACTAGGAAAGGGAAAAGAATAAAAGTAAGTGAACATGATTTTGACACAATATTCCTAAGGGAGAAAAAAATAAGAAACAAATACAGATCAGACAGACCCTGCATTGGCCACTAGCTAGGGACAGTGTGGCTGTAGTCAAAACAGGAACACACACATTCAGCAAAAATTAAAAATAGAATTACAATATGATCCAATAATTCCACTTCTGGGTCTATACCCATGAAAGCAGAGTCTTGAAGAGATATTTACACACTCACATTTACAGCCACATTATTCACAATAGCCAAGAGACAGAGGCAACCCAGAGAACGTGCAGGATCACCTGCAGAGGAATATTACTCAGCCTGAAAGAGAAAGAAAAGCTGGACACATACTACAACATGGATGAATTTTGAGAACATCAGGATAAGTGAAATAAGCCACAGTTCACTTACATGAGGTACCCAGAGTGATCAAGACCACAGAGAGAGAAGGCGGAACGATGGGTACTGAGGGCTGGGGAACGGGGAAGCAGAGAGTTGTTGAATCAATACAGAGTTTCAGTTTTGCAAGGTGAAAAAGTCCTAGAGATGTTTCCACCATAAGAATACACCTAACACTACTGAACTGTAAAAATGTTCAATGGTATCTGTAATGTATTTTACCACAATTAAAAATGTACAACTTAAACCAAATAAAAATCAAAAAGTACCCTCAGCACAGCAAGGGAGTTTGTGGGGCAGACTGGAGTGTCCTCAGGAAGATAAAAGGAGAGGGTTGAGAGCTGTTATGACATCAGATGAACTCATTTACAGGACAATCACTGCTGGTGGCACAGCTCCTAGAGCTTTCTCTTCTTAGCACTTATCACCATTGCAGTCCAACGACTGCAGAGCAATACTTTGACCTCTGTATCCCCTTCCAATGCCAAGGTCAATAAAGGCAGAAACCTCACCAGTGCACACTTCCCTGTATCTCCAAAGCTAGCACAGGGACTTGATATTGGTGGAATGAAATAAATGAATTGAATGAATGTGCCACCACAGGAATCGCCATCCCTTAAAAGTCAAATTACAATGAAAGAAAACAATTTCAAAAAAAATAGGATATAACTGGAAATAAGCACCACAGGTGATAAGACGTGACAGTGCTGAGGCAGGTGATGGCATGGTAATTTGGGAAGTTTGCATAAAGAAGGGAGCTGAGTCGGGCCTCAACCCTGCCAGTGCTCCACTTTGCCACCCAAGGGGACTGTGGACGCTTCACTGCTGTTCCACAGTGGACGTGATCCACTTGCCAATGATGAAATACAAATAGTTTTATTGTCAAGGTTCTCTGATTTCATTTGCAAAGTTTATCTTTTGTCCTGTGAGCCTGTGATTAAACAAGAGAAAAGTCAGTGTAATTCATAAGAGCTTAAAGTTCTGATCGACAGGTATCCATTTCTCTGAGATACCCCTTCTTTCTCTTTTTAAAATTGACATGGCCTTCCCATTCAACTTCTTTGCATCTCAGGTCCTATGAATTCCTCATAAAATAAATTAGAGCTCTTTGTAAATAAATAAATAAATAAATGTGTGTATGTATGATGAAAATAAGACCCTGAATTTATGTAACAGCTTCAGAAAGGGTGTCTCTTTTATCTACCAAAAGAGACAGAGAGAACGCTAAAAACTCTCTGTGGGTTAAAAAGGGGATAAATGTCCACGTGATTATCATCCTCACCTATGGAGTGAATAAAAGAAACAAAGAAAGTTCAGGTAACTTGCCCAAGGTCACTCTGGAAGTCAGCGATGGGAAGGAGAACAGAACCCAGGCTTTCCAGGCTCCTGGCCCAGTGCATTTCTCTGAGGGCCTTAAATTATAAGAGTGTTTAGGTCTCTCAATTCTCCAGATGTTGCCATCCCCTCAATGTCCTTGTGCCGCCACCCAATGCTTGCACATTTTTTATCAAGTTAGATGAAAGTCTCCCTCCTCCTGACAGCTTTATGACCCCAAGAAACCATTATCTTCCTCTAACTCAGAAAGTTATACGCAATTGTTGGTGCAGTAACCAAACAGGAGTCAAAGACATTTCTATGATGGATGCTCCCTTCAGTGGAAAACAGCTGAAAATATTACTGCTTTGATATTCCCTTTTTTTGCAGGCCTAAAGGTTAATCAGGTGACAATGTTACACAGAAAGTCTCTTTATAAAGTCCAACAACAAAGAGACTGTGTACTTCGGAAAACCATCCCCAGGCCAGGAATAGTTGTTACAGCCCCGAACAGGAGTTTGAACAAATGATGGAAATATGAGCGTTGTTAATATCACGGGATGGATCAGACAAGCAGGGTGGTGATTACTGTGCAGCAGTGTGGACGTGCTCGGTGCCACTCACCTGGACACTAAAAATGGCTAAAATGGTTAAGTTCCGTGGCATGTATATTTTACCACAATAAAAAAAAATTTTAAAGAGGCGTCATGCTTTAATACAAATATTTAAGAGATAGGTAAGAGGATAAAAAAAAATCAAGAAACTAAGGAAAAGCAATGAGATTAGAAAAATCAGAAGTGAATAGTGTTATAGAAGCTAAGAAAATGAAAGGTTTAAGAGGAAGATGGTGGTTTACTGAGCTAGGGTTTATAGAAGCCAAGAAAACAAAAATATGCCCTTTGCATAGAACTCTGAGGAGGTTACAGGCAACAGTGGTGAGAGCAGCTTTGGGTAGAAACTGAAGCCAAAAGTTGCTGTTTGATGATTAAGAAAATGGACCTCCATAAGGACGATGGGAAATGTAGGCATTTCCCTTCAAGAAAGTCCCCTTTCGATGGGAAATGTAGATATCCCCCTTCCACAGAAAATCAGGAAAACAAGGCAGTAGCTGGAGATGATGATGACATTGACGGGAAGCATTTTTGTTTTGTTCAGTTCAGAGTTGCACCTTCAGTCTAAGAGGAGGAGTCAGTGGAGGGGGAACTATGGTATCAAAGCAGAGGGGATTCACACAAGGTCGAGGTGTGAGTGGAGGAAAAGGATGATTTCTACACCAGATGGGAAGGAGAGCTTTCAAATGGAGATGGAACTGTTCTTTCTCTACAGAGATAAGCATTTCTTTCTCTAAGGTAGGATAGGACATTTTGTATGGAGATCATGACTGAGTTCACAGCAGGGAAGTTCATTCACTGACATATAAATGTCTCTGGAAAAACCATCTATTAAAGGAAGCAGGGGTTCTTTGCCTACATAAAGTAAGTGCTCTGAGAGTATTTCTTGATGAACATAATCATCAGGGATGAGTATTCACTGCTACATTTTATTTCTCAGCACAAGCACAGTGCTAATAGAAACTAGATGGTCAATCAGCATTTGCTGAATGAATGAATGAATGCCGTGACTGATGCTTATAATGATAACCCTGAGTCATCAAAAGAAGTTCTATTATGTTTCATGTCCTCTATTTGATAAGAAATTGTTTAATATAGGCCAGGCATGGAAAAGTACACACCCATAATCCTAGCATTTTGGAAGGCCAAGACAGGAGGATCACTTGGGCCCAGGAGTTTGAGACCAGCCTGGGCAATATAGTGAGACCCCACCTCTACAAAAACTTTCAAAATTAGCCATACGGTGCTAACCTTGGCAGCACATATACTAAAATTGGAATGATAGAGAATAGATTGGCATGGCCCCTGTGAAAGGATGACACACAAATTTGGGAAGCATTCTATAATTTTTTTCATTTAAAACTAGGAGATTAATGACTATAGGCCCACACAAGAGAAAAAAAAAACAATTAAATTCAAGAAGGGGGTGGGGTTCAGTAAGCTCCCACCTAGAAAGACAGTGTAGAAAGGAGCTAAGACCAAACAAATGAAAAAAGCAAAGACTGCTTATTTGGAGTTGCTATACCAAGGGAGTCAGCCACCACCACTTAGGTATTGGCAGAGACTCAAAGGCAGAGGAGAGGGAGGGCTTTGTAACAGGAAAAAGGAAAGGCTTCCGGTGTGCTTAGGCTGGAGGCTGTTGGCCTGGGGAAGCTCTAACTGGGCTAACGGAAAGCAGGTGTCCTGTGTGATAAGTTAGGATGCATACTTGACTTTCTCTGGCTGGTGCTAAGTTAGAAGCAGGGACCAAAGGAAAGCTGTCAGTTATTAATCAAGTCGTACGCAATGGGGGCTAACCAATACAGAAGTCATTGTTTAACTGCCTGGATTATCACCAGAGAGGGCAGTCCAGCCTGGGGTGAGTCTGACCTTTGGCAGGCTGGCTTCCTAGGTTGCTCACTGAAGATCAAGAGCAGGTCTCCTGGACAGGTTGTTGCAGTCTATTTTTATATATGGTCTGATCATTGTCCGTTTGTTTATTCAGTCTTTCAGGCATGAAGCAAGAGTGTCAGAGAGGTCATCAAGAGACAGATCATGGGATTTCATGTTTAAAAACGAAAAAGATACCTGGGCACTTCTGCTTTCAAAAAGATGGAGTCAATGTACTTTTTCCTGTTCCTCCAGCTAAGTCAAGTAAACACTCTGGACATCGTAAATAAGAAGAATCTGGAGAGTACAAGAAAAAGGCAGGCCAGACGGATGGGCCCTGGATTTGCTTGTGGCTCACATATGCCAGCTTGGTTGCTGATGCACCTGCTCTACACCAGCCAAACACCACCGAAAAAACTGTGGCCCCACCTACCCCAGTGACCACCAAGTCAGAGCCTGGACTCCACCCTCACCAGGCTGTAACGAGGTACCCCAGACGCCACATCAGAGGGTGGTGGCAGAGAGGCCAGTGGGGAACTGAGACATCCATCCCCATTGGCTGATAATGAACCCCCCACACTTCATCAGTCCTGTTTGTGCTCTCAGTTTGGGAACTGAGACCACTGGGGGGACTTGGCACACCATACCAGGGCTCTCCTTGAATTATTTCTTAAAACCACATGGGTATCTACAACTATCTCAAAATTAGAAGTTTAATCTTAAAAAAAAAAAAAAGTGTTTTTAAAGAAAACTGAACCAGTCAGGCCCAGTGGCGCACACCTATAATCCTGGCAGTCTGGGAGGTCAAGGCAGCTGGATCACTTGAGCACAGGAGTTCAAGACCAGCCTGAATAAAGAGGGAGACCCAGCCTCTACTAAAAATAGAAAAACTAGCCAGGCACGGTGGCAGGCCCTTGTAGTCCCAGCTACTAGGGAGACTAAGATAGGATGATAGCTTGAGCCCAAGAGACTGAGGTTGCTGTGAGTTATGATGCCACAGCACTCTACCCATGGTGACAGAGTGAGACTGTCTCAAAAATAAACAAATAACTGGACTGACTCACATGGCAAATGGGAAGCTGTGGTTTAAGCAGTGACAGATGAGATTTGCACCATCATCCACCTTTTCTGACCTCAGTTTCACAGAGGCCCCCATTCCGACAACCTTGAAACACCATGGGGGTCCCTCTAGGAGGAGCCTTTAGCAATCGCTGCCAGCTGCCTGCTCTGGAGGGAGAATCTTCCACTTGGCAGTAATCCTCCCTGTCAGAGCTCACATCCAGTCCCCCTTCCCCATAAACAGTAGGAGGCACCCAAAGACAACCTGCAGTCTAAAGCTTGCTGGGCCGGTGAGCCCGAGGCCCTGGTGAGAAGCAACTGTGAGGGTTTGGGTGATGACACCGGCAGGGGGAGCTTGGACTTGAGAGGCTCTTGTTTCTGACAAATATGCTTGTAGAAATCCAAAAGGATCAACACAATCAGTGTGACCAGTGACCAGCGGAGGCTGTAGGCAATTTTTTATCAAGAGAGATTTTTGAAATGAAAACTGTAAGATGCTTCCTGGGCAGTTGGTTTGTTCCCACTTGTACCATGTGGACCCCTGGTAGAATGGAGCTGCCCTGGCTAGGAGTGGGGGCTGGAATGGGAAGCGACAAGAAGAAAGCAGCTTGGTGACAGATAAACACTTGCTGAAACCCTGCCGCATGGGAAGTATTGGGGGGAAGATAAGAAATAGAATTCAGAGAGTGCTTGAACTCAAACAGGCAGGTCCTCTGGGTGGAGAGGTCAAAGCTGGCTTCTAAGAGGAGGTGGGCTGTGCTGAGTGCTGAGTGTGGAAAGCAGACATGCCCAGACAGAGCCCAACACAGGGGGTCCCTAAGGAGAGAGAAAGGGACCTGGACTGGGCCAGGAATTCCCATCAGGGTAGGGTACTTTGAATCCAGCGCTGCTATTAAATTAAGGCTAATCAGCTCAGTTAACAAAACATGAAACTTAAAATAAGGTTGCAGGAGGACTCTCTGGGGAAGTTTATTTTGCGCAAAAATAAAATAAAATTAGTGAATCAAGTTTTTTAAAAGTTTCTTAAATCTGACTGTGCTTGGCATGGTAAGTATAGATGGCTCAGTACAAACACATACTCTGTCCCAGTCCTGAAGTCTCTTACATTCCCACAGTGCAGATACACAGATGTAATTAAACCACTAACAAGAGGTTTTCTTTCCAGTAGCGGGTAAACTGCCACCCTTTTGTATAACAAGTCTGTAACATGATGATGTATTTATTCCCTGTTTGAAAATGTAGGTTTTATTATTATTCAGGATGTCGAGGCAAACAGATTGGGAGACAACTGCCATCGAAGAGATCAGTTTGCTACTCACAGTTCCAAGAAGAGGATGTGCTCTGTACAAGTCCCCCGCCCAGAGCTGGCTTTGTATTTCTTTCTGTGAAATGGAGAAATTGTTCTAAATAATCTCTAACATTCTGAACACCTCTAAGATTCTGATACACAAAGGTAAAAAGTAAAACAGGAAGAAGGTTGTTCATAATCACTAAGGTGGTTTGCATGTAAATTGGGAAGTCGTTTGGTCTTGGGGAATCATTGCCATTCGACAGTCATAGTGATGACAGTAATAATAGTTCGTGTTAATTGAATGGTGACCATGTCCCAGGCACTGCTGGAAGCAGATTAGCGTATGTTGCCTCATTTATTCCCCATTTGGAGATTAAACTAAAGTACAATCAACAGAAAGATGCTATGCCCTTGCATTACCGCTTCCTGGAAACAGCCTTTGCCCATGAGAACTGGTCCACAAATCAGGAGGAATATAGCCATTCACTGACCTTCCCTGAATGCTGGTTTGTATGGATTTCATTTAATCCTCACAACAATCTACCAGATAAGCATTAATACATTTCTCTCCTTCGTCGATGATTAGTTTTGAAAGAAGATGTGTTAGATTAAAAATAGCCTCAAATGACATGCTGCTTCTCCCATCAAAAAGTGGGAACTCTTCCCTCTGGAATCTGGGCTGACTCTGTGCCTTACGTGTCCAATCAAAGGTGATAGAAGGTGCACAGGGCCAGTTCCAGGCTCAGGTCTTGTCCTGGTGGCTTCTCCCTTTACATTCTGGGAACCCAGGTGACATGCTATGAGGAAGTCCAGGCTATTCCACTGGACAGAAGCATCACAGGGTGGGGCCCTAGAGGATGAATGAGTGAGGGGCGTGGGGGCCACCTGAGTCGTGCAGGAGGGCACTCCAGCCAACAAACAGCACCCAGGCCCCGGCATGTCAGACTGGCTCTCCTGAATCTTCCAGTCAGCCCATCTACCGATTAAACACAGCCACACAAGACACCCAAAGAAGGCCAGCAAAAGAACTTCTAGTCAACCCTCAAACTCCTGAGAAATAATAAGTGCTAAGTTTTGGGATGGTATGTTACACAGAGTTATATGCACGAAACTGAGACAATGAACTCTTTTTCATCCCCTGTCTGCTGTACAGACCACTTTAACCACTGAGAATAGTAAATGTCACGGTCACTTCACGTGAGTTAGAGGAAATACAGATACAGATACAGAGAGAAAGATATAACATCAGGGATACCGTTCTCCCACAGAATACAAAAGAGTTTAGCCTGGAGTCAAATGGTGCTGACTTTAGCTCTTGCCTATGCATGGGAACTAGAAAGACAGCAACAAAAATGAGGAGTAGATGCCTTTGGCCATCTCCACCATCAACAGGCGGACACGTGATCACCTTGGCTGCTGCAGTCGGAACCCATCACAACGAGAAAAGAACCCACTGGTTTGCCTCGCTGCCATCCCACCAGTCATCCTCCTCCTCCTATCTCATCAGGTGTCCGGCAGCTTCGGTTCCTCATGATTATAGGTGACAGGCAGTGACCCCCCCAGTCACCCCCACACAGTGGGAAGCTGTGTGGTCCCAGGGGGGTTCTGGAATTATTCTCAATACCTTGAGCCTCTGGATTTGTCTTTTTGTCTGCTCTGACCTGCCTTCTCTCTGTGTTTTCACAGCCTGTTCTGATCCCATCTATCTGCCTTTCCAATAGGCAGCCCTCTGGTTCAGGCCTGCTAGGCAATGATCCTTTGGCAAACCTACAGCTGCCTGACCCTGCACTACCCAGTCAGGTAGTGAGCACCCTCTGAGCACCTACTCAGTACCCTGAAGATAAAAAGAAGTGTTAGACTTGACCCTTTTCTGCCATCAAGAGCTTTCAAATTAGAAAGTTCTGTTTTCCATCTCTCCAAAAAGAATATTGGGTTCCATGTAATAAATACTCTGGTAAATAGAAAGTTTTATGCCATACATGGACATCCAATTTGCAGTGAATCAGAAAGCCATAAAATACACCTGACACTAAAATTACACTGCACAGAAGTCAATCACTTTTTGAGAATTCATGAGACCCTCAGGATCGCACAGGGCCTCTAGAATATCATTATGAATATCAGTTATCACCGTGCTCGCAAAGCAGAGAAGTGCCAATTAGCAAAGATTTCAGATTGACAGAAAGCCAGCTAAGCCAGCTCTCACTTCAGGGGTAAGAAAGACATTAGCAAAACAGAGAAAATGAACAGAAATTAAAAGGTAAAGGAGAAAGCATACTTTTTTGCAAATGTAACTTTGACCTCACACCCTGGGATGCGGCAGGGGTGAGGAGCAGTGGATGGTGTGTCCCCACCAGGTCATCAGTTCCAGACTCAGAACTGGGGCTATGGTTGCAGGAGGGTTCCCTTTCTTTCTTCTTTTGGAACAAAAGCTGATAGTTATTTGGGAACAAAGATGAAATCTTTCTCATGCCCTAAGAGAGGGGCTGGGGAAGGTAACTACTGGGAAAAAAAAAAAAAAAGACAAATGCCCTAATGTTAGAAATGCAGGCACTACCCCAGAGAGACATTTATAGACGTCACAATGCAACCAGAGTCACCGCACTGAGCTGTTAATGGCATCCAGCTGAGTTCTGGAAGTTGTTTCAGAGAAATGTCCAAAAACCAAAATGAGGAATTTATCTTTCCATGGAATTATTTAAGGCCTCTAATTTATTGAAGAAGAAACTACTGGCTCAAGACTGCAGTAATTAAACTAACAAATTATAAATACATTTATCTATAAAAGATATTCATCCCCCTCTTGGTGTGACTGCCATACTCCAGGGCCCAGCATTAGCAGTTTTTCCCATCAGGCACCTGTTTGCTCCATGCTATGGGAACAGATTTCTTAGAAAGGAAGAACCCTCTTTAGGTCCTGTCTTTCCATATCCTAAATGACAGGCCACATGGAGAAGGGAAGAAGGAAGGGAGGGCCGATCCATTTTAATACTTGCAGCAGCAGGAAATTAAATCTTTTATGCAAAGCTCTGTGGCCAGCATAAGATATGAGACGAAATATTGAAGTGTGCTTATAAACGAGAAAGGTCAAAGACTTTTTTTCCTTGTTCACCTTCGTGCAATTTATTGGGAAACTGGCACATCATTACTCAAAAAGATAGAAATGAGACCATTACGGTCTCTTTTACTTTGCTGGCTGAGTCAAACTTTGCATTTCAGAATAGTTCCTCGTGCCAGGGGTGAAGACATTTTTGCCACCAGGTTTACCCAGGGGTGGGAATAAAAATGATTACGTCTGTGCACCCTGTCTACATTCCTACTTAATGATTTACATGTTATTTAATGATGTCCACAGTGTCACTGACAAACCCAATAGGCCCACTGGCTAGTCCAGCATGCTGATCACTGAGAAAATATTAAATAAGAGCCTCTATTTAATGGGTCCTTTGGGTTTATTCAGAGTCTTGAAAAGCTTTTTTCTTGGTGAAAACTTTGTCATTGGTTCTTTGACTCATCTCAGGGTAGCCTGGGGGCTCATTTCTTTGAAAATAAGAATGAGGAGGAAACCGAATGCCCAGCATCGTAATGGTCAGCATGTGCCTACTCAGTCCTAGTTTAGCTGATCAGTCTTAACTCTGGGCTTCAACCAAACCACACACTCCTTCCCCCTTCCATGCCATTGCTTCGCACAAGTAAACACACCTGCATATGACACCTTAATTTGGTTGATTGGGGCTAGGGGATGAATTGTGTGCTCCTCTAACTCATATGTAGAAGTCCTAATCCCCAGTACCTCTGAACGTGACTACATACAAATATAGAGTCTTTAAAGAGATACAATTAAGTGATTAGAATGGGCCTCCAGCCAATAAAACTTGGGTCCTTCTCAGAAGAGGAGATTAGGAACAGACATGCACAAAGGAAAGACCAGGAGAAGGCACAGGGACAGGACAGCCACCTACAAGCCAAGGAGGGAGGGATCAGGAGAAGCCTAGCCTAGCCTGCCGGCACCCTGATCCAGACTACAAGGCTCCAGAACTTTGAGAAAATAAGTTTCTGTCGCATACACCCAGTGTGTGGAACTTGGTTATGGCAGCCCCAGCAAATGGGTATAGTAGGTTTGTCCTTCAAATATGCCTGGATGAGTTTACCTTCCCTGGAATATAAACAGAGTGAGGAATATAAACAGGTCATTTCTGGCTCCTGGCAGGTGAAACCAACAGAGCTGGAGGGGGACCAGCACTGGGTGACATTGTAAGCTGATGAAGGAACCTGGGTCATCACCTTCATCCAGGTGTCAACACTTGCTGGACTGCTGGAGGGGTGATCGGGAAACACAGCAGGCCTGAGAGTTGGGACTTAATTGATCCCTTGACTGAACACCTCAAACCAAATGCAAAAGCTCAAGGGCTGAGAAATGGATGCTGGGTCTGATTTTTGCTACTTGATTTTTTAAAGAAGTGATATTATTCATCAATACCCACAGTGATGGTTGTGACGACATTCTCCAGCAACCTTGGGCTCAATGGGCTAGTGAGGTGAAATGGAATCATAGCACCTGAAAAAGTTTTGCTCAGTTCTAGGGGCCACATTTACCAGATCATAAAAACCTACAGAACAATCAGCATGGCAAAGTGTTTGGAATACGTGTCATATGAGACATAGTTTTTGGAAATGAAAGTGTTCAGCCTGAAAGTGAGACATTTCAGAGGGCGCCAGACAGCTGTCTGTAGTCCTTGAACAGCTTGCTTACAGTTGTAGGGTTAGACTATTTCTATAACACTCAGAAAAAAAAAAACACCAACACCAAAAGGAAGACATTACTGGAGGAACCTCAGGAAGTTTTAATGGTAATATCCAGAAGTCCTGAGGTTGATTGAGTTTTGAAATAATCTTGAAGCTAAAAATTCTACATTCAGTCAAAAAATATTTATCAAGCATTTACCATATGCATAGTTCTGGGCTAACATATGTGAGAGATTTCTTTTGGAAGAACTGATTTTCCCATATTCCACTGCTCATGGGATGGTTGTCAGACAACAGAGCCCTGGCTCCAAGTGTGGACGATGAGGTGGGTAAATGACCCAGACAGAGCCGATCCTAGCGCTTCACACCCCTGGCGGCTGAGAATGAGCTGGAAGAATGACCTGAGAATGGCCAGGAAGAATGAGTAATCCAAGCAGGTCCATCAGGGTCTTCCTTGAATTCATTTTTTCAACATGGGGAGACACACACGCCTCTGTGCACATGTATACACTTGATCCTACACATGCCTTTTCCCAAAAAGCTTGCTAATCTGGGGAGATACAAACCTGGAGCTTGAAATATCCAGAAAGACCTGACATGTTAGGAGAAAAAAAGACAGTCTGAAATTATAGTTCAAGCTCCCAAATCCCAACAATGTTTCTCCCTTCCTTTTTGGATTTCTCTGACTTTGCACCAGAAGAGTCCTGACTCTTATTCATTTTGTATGAATAAGTTGCTTGGGAGGAAACCAAGCAGTACAAGACACGGTTCCTACATCAAAGAGTTTATAAAATTCACTCAATAAATCTTATTAGATAGAACAGATGAATGGATAAATAGATGGGCAGTTGAAGTAGCAGACAGGAGGTGTAATTAGAGTTCAGCGAAGAGAAAAATCCCCATCGGCTGTAGCTGTTAGAAATGGCTTCAGGGAGAAAGGAGAATGTGCAAAGCCCCAGGGATACACAGGAGCTGAGGAGGCTGATGGAGGTGAGGTGGGGGAAGAAGAGGGATGCTCACCCCAGGCAGGCAGAAGAGGTGTGAGCAGAGGTCCAACAAGGGACCTGGAATATTTACAGATGAGAGAATAGACCTGTTACTCCAGAGGAGAGGATTTGTACAGAAGGCAAAGGGAAGACGACATTGGAATAGTAAAGTAAACCAGACACTGAATGCCTCAATCACTAGATAAAGGTGCTGGAATAGTTAGAAGCCAGTAAGATGCTTGACCAGGGAGTGGGGTGATGGAAGTGGAATTCGAGGGTACTAAAGCTGATAACAGCAGGCACTATGAATGTGGGAAGAAGGTTGGGAAGATGAAGAGTGCTCAGTCCAAGGAGTCCATGAGGCCAAAGCCTCTCACTGTGATGGTGAAGACCTGAGCTGATGGGAGCTAAGCACAGAGGGAGAGAGAGGTTAAACCTGAGCTATTCACACCCACATAGGCAAAAAATTCATTTCAATTCAAGTTGGGTAGAGGGGAACAATGGAGGGAGAAGGGAGGGTTTGGGGGTGCTCCCGCTGAATGGGCACAACATAGGGGTGTATGGCTCACCTTTTGGGTGGAGGACATAACAGAGACTCTACCTAACAAATTCAAATACTGTGACTTGGTTGTTTGTACCCTCCCTTTAACCTGAAATAAAAAGTAAATAAATAAATAGAAATAAAATATTGACTAGGTTTCAAAGACTTAAGGCAAATTAAAGAATGTACAATAGCCCATCACTAAATTTGTATGTTGACTGCATATGGAAATGATAGTATTTTTTTTTTTTTTTAGATATACTGGGTCAAATAAAACATATTCCTAAAATTTTTTTTAAAAGCCTCTCAGTAGGCAGTGCTGAACTTTGGCTTGGAATCCAACTGTTTGAAATCCAAGTCCAGAGGACTCTATGCTGTGCCAACAGACATCAAGGCTGGGGAGTCAGGTCACTGCCGGCACCCACTGCAGGGTTGGGACATACCCATCCTACACAGAGGATGGGGATTAGATGAAACAAGGCTTAGCTGTGCCACCAGCCGGCTGAATGGGTGAGTCACCTCCCCTCTCTGATGTCTTCTGGAAAAGGAGACAATGAGTCTGACGTAGCATGGTCTGAGAATAACAGAATCACCAGGGCAGCGGAGGCAAATGGGACCAGTTGTCCACTTCAGAGTCCCAGCAGGGCTCGCCTCTGAGTCCCCAGAAGTTACCCCCCTTACTTTAGGACCTAACTAACTCTAAAGGAGATGAGGTCTGAGAGGAGGATAAGGTGAGAGGAGGGTGGGGATTCGAGTATCACCCAGTGTCTTTCTTAGCCTCCTCCAACTCACGCGTGAGCCATGAAGGACACAGGAAATATTAATCTTCACCGTAACAACAAGGAGGAGGAGGGTTGACCATGAACCAACAGAGCTGAATTAGTCAAATCTCTGTAAGACCTGAGTCCCAGGGCAACACCGGCAAGCCGCTCACTGCAAGCCTCCGTTTGCTCACCTCGCAGGATCGCTGCAGGGATTAAATGTAGGAATTGCATCAAGCACTTGGCAAAACGCCGGGCACTTGGTAATACATGATTTTTACATCTTAGGATATTGATCTTATAAATATGGCTCCCCTGTTGCATAGCCTGGTGACAAAGTGTGCCTCAGTGGTCCTTATTGGGGAATTCCAGAAAACAGCTCTAGTTTGGGCCTAGCCAGCACCCCTTTTTCTCATTACGGAACAACCTCTCTTTCTTGTGGGAAACCCATCCTGGTGACTGGGCAGGACCAGCACAATGACCTTCAGTCACAGATAATCAGCCATAGCCAAGTCTGGCCAACCAGACCTTCCCAGCCCTTTAGCCATAGGGCTGAGTTCTGGAGCAGAGAGGTGACCCCAGCAAAGCTCATCCAGATCCCCTCATGACAGCTGACATAGGGATTCCAGGAGAAAGAGGTCTTTCTTTCGCCAGGGTTGGGAGATGGAATTATAGCATGGGCTTGGAGCAGCTCCCACAGTAAGGCTTTGAGAGAACAAGGGCAAGGACAGTTCAAGCACAGCCAAAAGAAGACTCAGCAGTGGAGGAGTGTAGCCCCACCCTCTGGTCTCCTGCTGATTCAGATTGCTGCTGGCACAGCCACAGCTCGGAAAGGACCCTGCAGCCTGAGCAGCAAGGCAGACCCACTTCCACTGCAACTGACAAGGTATGTGTTGATGGAAGACGGAAAGGAAGGCAGCGTCCAGGCTACATTTAGACAGCCTCCAGAGCACGTACCACCACCTCGAACAACAGAAGAGGAGGAAGCGGCAGATGCCAACAGTCATTTGAAAAGACTCTTTGCCAGGAGCGACATTTTTAAGCATATTAGGTTTTTAAATTGTGTTTTCCTATAACACGTATCTTACTTTACCCTTTCTTATTTTCTTTCCACAGTAGAAGAAGCCCTTTGATCCAGATTTGGGCTGGGATTTGGTGTTAACCCAGAAGGAAAGGATAGAAGCACGTTTGCTCCTCCACTCCCAGCGCCCATGTGATGGTGGGGTCTGTGTTCCCCAAAACTGAGCTTCCTTACCCTCAAGGAAGGGGGGACTAGCTGTGTAATGCTGAGACTTGGAGCTTTCTCTTTGGGCCTTAATGCCCCTCTATACCTCATCAAAAACTACATGATAGATAAGAAAAAGAGATTTTGCAGAAGAATAAAGAGGACTTGGGCTGGAACCAACTGGAGCAGTGAGGGACCAAACAAAAGAGTTTCTCAGTCAAAACACAGTCTTCACCCTTGTTGGCTAGTAAGTGTCTTCCCCAGGAAGTAAAGTTAGCAGACAAGAAGAGAAACCTCTGGGAGGGATACTATCCAAGTGTCCTCAAGCTAGGATCAGACGGAGACCTGCTGGGTCCACTTAGGCCAGGGACACTCTCCAGGTTACTGTGCACGGGTGGATAAGGGCATCACATAGCTCACATCCAAGAGCTCTGCTACGATCCAGGCCCATTGTGAGACACAGCCAAGCTCTGCCGGTGCCTTAAGTCTTCAAAGGTACATAATTTGATGACTATGTAGATATATTCCCCCCTCCCCCTCTACCCAAGGATACCACCAGACATCTCTTAGAGGGGTGAATGCTCTGGAAAGAGCTCCCACACCAGTATCTTAGGCCACACTGTATACCCTAGGGTGCCCAGAGAAGGGAGACAAAATCAGACTAATAATCATTAGATGATTATTAATAAAGCATTAAAAAAAAAAGACAAGAAACCCAGAGGGCAATCAGGAATCTACATATGTTTATTGCAATTTCTCATCACCCTAAAGCAATAAGCTTCAAAATTTTTTTTTATTAAATCCTAGCTGTGTACATTAATGCAGTCATGGGGTATAGTGTGCTGGTTCTATATACAATCTGAAATATTTTCATCAAACTGGTTAACATAGCTTTCATGTCATTTTCTTAGTTATTATGTTAAGACATTTATATTCTACATTTAGAAAGATTCACATGTACCCTTGTAAGATGAACCATAGGCGTGGTCCCACCAATCACCCTCTCTCCACTCCTAGCCAATGTACGTTTAGGGTAAGGCTTGACGTTAGCAACAGTGAATACAAATTCACATTTTAAACAATCTCGACTTCAGTTTTTTGGGCCAGCCTCTTGTTGGATGGCTAGTTACATCATCACTGTTTCTGCCTCCCACTGGGTTTGAAGAAGAAGTTGAACTGGGAATAGAGGCGCCAGCTCCGCCACCCACCTGCCCATGCTCTGCCTGCCATTTGTGCCATCTTTACTCCAGAGTTTCCATTCGGACTCTTGAAGGCACTCGTCAATTTCATGCAGGTTAAATTAGATATGACTAAATAATATACTCTGTAAATCCAAGTAATGAGGCAAATGTACAGAAACATACCCTAGAAGCAAGCAAAGGAGTAAGGTCCCCACAGAGCATAAGGCCAGTCAATGCTTCATTTGCTTTTTAGGTTACAAATAAATAAAATTTGCCCCCCACTTCAGAGAACCCATCATAGTGCTTGCATCACCTCCCAGCACTTCTCATCTGTCCCGCAGTTCCCCAAACTAGCTCTATTCATTACCCATGAGATGAAGTCCAGATCCCTTGGCATGCATAGAAGCTTATGCACGAGATTGGTCTACCTTTCTGGGTTTACCCCTTTCTCTTTGTTCAGCATCAGCCTTGCAGCCAGTATCACCCATCAATTTTCCAACAGACCAGATTCTTTCAGGCCTTTGCAATTTCTCTTTTCACTGCGGAATGTCTTCCTTTAACTTTGTGTTCCTAAGCATCTCTCATTCATCTTCCCATCCTCAAGTCACATCCTACCAGCTCTGTAACGCCCAGAATTGCACCAACTCAAGGTACAATGACAGTCATGTTCTCTTTTCTTTATTTGAATACTCATCTTTCCTTTGATACTTCTCCACAACCTTTAATTTTTCTTTCCTAACAAACCAAAGGGGCTTAATTTATCCCACAAAGATCAATCCACTGCCAAGCCACATAGAATTGAGTCCAGTCCTTCCTCCTGCTATTAGCTCTCCCTGCTCATGCTGTCGTCTTTGACAGGTGGACGCTTGTCCACTGTGCACACATTTCATGGTCACATGTTCCCTGACATGGCCCCACTTGTCCACTCAGCTGCTATGCTCCAGTTGACCCAAGCCCCTCCACAGGACTTACACGTGGATGCCAGTGGCTCCTTCTTTATGTGCACACACGTATGATAATCCAATTGCCCCCAAAGTTCAAATCCTCAAAAGCTGGTGGGTTCCTGATAGGTTTCCAACTTCACTAACACCCTGAGCCAAGCCAGGCTCCCATCAAATACACTTGACCTTTTGGGTTGAAACCTCATCATAAACAGGGACCCCCTTTTCTTCAAAGTCATTCTATTTTAAAAGGGCAATTACCCATTCCTGCTACCACCACTAGTTTCCTGACTACCCCAGGCTCTTTTAACAAACTGATCATCACTTCTTGACTACCAATCCTGCATACCAAGATGTCTGCTAAGCCTCTCAAAAAATAAACAAACAAACAAACAAAAGTTTTGCTGTACCTTTATCTCAGAGCACCTTTAACTGGGATAGGGCTGTTGATAAGTCAGCTTGGGCTACCATCACAAAATACCACAGACTATGTAGAATATAAATGTCTTAACACAGTAACTAAGAAAATGCCATGAAGGCTATGTTAACCAATTTGATGAAAATATTTGAAATTGTACCCCATGACTGCATTAATGTACACAGTGGTGATTTAATAACCAAAAAAAAAAAAAAGAAAGAAAGAAAAAGAAAAAGAAAAATACCACAGACTGAGCAGCTTAAACAACAGAAATTCATTTTATCACAATTCTGAAGGCTAGAAGTTTAAGATCATGGTGCCAGAAAATTCCATCTCTGGTGAGGCCTCTCTTCCCAGATTGTAGACAGCTGCCTTTCTGTGCATGTACCCATGTGGTCTCTTCTCTCTGCAGACAAAGAGCCACCTCTCGTGTCTCTTGCCCTTCTTATAAGAACACTAGCTGGCCAGGTATGGCGGCTCACCCTAGCACCTTGGGAGGCCAAGGCAGAAGGATCTCTTGAAGCCAGGAGTACAACATAGTGAGAACCCATCTCCACAAAGCATTCTAAAATTTTACAAAATAAAAACCACTAGTCCTATGAGAGTATGCATCCACCCTTATGACTTCATTTAACCTTAATTACTTCCCTAAAGGCTCTATCTCCAAACATATTCACACTGGGGGTTAAGACTTCCACACATGAATTTGGGGGTTGACATAATTCAGTCCATCAGGCTCCACCTGTACCGACAGCAGTTGGCAGCTTATTAGACTAAAGAAAATTAACATGCCCCCAATCCCCAACTCACATAGGGGAGGTTTCCCTGACTACCTCAACACACATCCACAAAGAGCTAGATAGTCCATTGTCCATGGAGCCATAGAGCTTGCTCCACAGGTCATGTTATGGGCTAAAGTGTGACCCCTGCCAAAAATTCATATGCAGAAGTCCTAACCCCAGTGCCTCATAGTATGACCATACTGGGAAACCTTTCCAAGATGAGATCATTAGGGTGGCCCCTAACCTAAAATGACTGGTGTCCCAAGAATAAGAAACTCTCACAGAGGGAAGTTGTGAAAACACAGAGAGAAGATGGCATCTATAAGCCAAGAAGAGAGAACTCAGAAGATGGCATCTATTAGCCAAGGATAGAGAACTCAGAAGCCTGCCAACACCATGACCTTGGATGGTCTTGCCTCCAGAACAGTGAGAAAACATTTCTGTTGTGTAACTATGCCAGGAGTCTGTGCTTACTTACCTTGTTCCTGCAGCCCTGCCAAATTCATACAGGTCTATTGTGTCTATCGGGGGTGAATTCTTTAACACCTGGGTCTAACTCCTCTGTTTAATATGTAGGGCCTTGCATAGTGCCTGGCCTATTCTAAGGGCTTCTGGCATGTTTGTTAATGAAAGGAGGGAAGAATGGGGAGAGGGGCCAGGGAAGGAGGGATGATGGGGCCTTTAGCCCTGAAAATTACCACCTTACAGTCTGTCTTCTATGTTTTTAAAACTCTACTCTTCTTGAATTGAAAGATCACTTGGCAATGTACATTATCATTTTTCCTCTGCTCTGGCTTCTAACCATGCTTACATAAACCACGGGTGAGTCAGAACAAGCTGAGGACTCAGTGCAGGCAGAGAACTGTGGTAGAAAGTACAGGGGACGGTTACCGCAGGGTCTAGCAGTGTCATCTGAGAGAAGTACAATGCAAGCCACACAAGAGCTTATGCAAGAGCTTAAATTTTCTAATAAACACGTTAAAACACTTTAAAGAAAAATACGTGAAATTCGTTTTAATAATACTTTTTATATACCCAAATATTAACCATTTGCATATAATCAATATTGTAAAAATATTCATGGACATTTTACATTCTTTCTTTGCTGGGTCTTAAAAGTCCAGTGTGTACTTTTTACCTACAGCAAATTCTGTGCTGTGATTCTGCCTAGCTGCATCTGCATGCTCACTACCCACGTGGCTAGCGGTTACTGTATTGGACAGTGCTAGAGGGTCTGTGGTTAATGACACAGACTTTGGACTATGAATGAAATAATCCATGCAAAGCGCTTGGCAGAATGTTTGACACAGCAGCATCATGGCCACCATATGCCAGCTCTGAGCTATGTCATTTACATGGTTGATACTCAATAAATCATGTGGCTTATTGTGCTTACTCATTAGTGCTGAGGTGGTAAGAGCTGAAACAATTTCTACATATATCAGATGTGTCATCTCTTTCTGGCTTGATTTTTCAACTGATAAAGTGGGAAGAATAAATAAATCCACCACTACAAATTGAAAGAACCTTCCCATTTAAGTTGCATGATGCTTCAAAACACTCATGTTAGTTTGGGGCTCCTCAGCTTGCAACACCAGATCACAGCAATAAAGACGAAAGTTATAGCCTCATCTACTTTGCACGTTGTTTCAGCCTAGTTCACTTCCACACCCCTTGGGCAGAAAAATCATTCTGAGAGTTCAAATCCCCCAAGCTGACCTGAGTTCTATGGTGCTTATTTTCTGAAAGCGTGAGCATCTCCAAATCCATTCAGCCACTATTTCTAAATTATGAGCGCATAAAAAGAGATACATCTTTTTGCATGAGGTTTCATAATTCACCTTCACATAACACAGGTGATAAACGCAAGCAGGTGGCTCCCTGTTAAAATACGTATAATAGATATATTACTGTAACTACTGTATATTTTCATTCTGGCATGCAATGAGCTTTCCTTCACCCCAAGATCATAAACTGCATAACTTCAGCCATATTGTAACAGTAAATAACATGACACAACTAAATCATGGTAATGATATTTTGTGCTTTATAACTACCTTCAGTTTTGGATCTCACAGCCCTTTAGAAACAGACATTCATTAGCTCTTGCACTATATGAGATTAGATTTAACATGCTTCTAGAAATTATAACACAGGACTACCAGGAAATTGGTCACATGCACTCTCTTCTTTAAAGGTTCAAAGAATCAAAACCAGTGGTTCTCAACAGGAGATGATCTAGTCCCCCAGGAGATATTTGGCAATGTCTAGAGATATTTTTTTTTTGCCTGTCTTACAACTTCTTAATAATTTCTGGCAGGTAGGACAGGATAGGTCAAAAATAGCTTTTTAAAAATAGAAGTCTGGACATTTTTTTTTTAATTTCGAAATACTGGGGGTATACAAATGATTTTGGTTACATGGATCGCTTTTGTCATGCTTGAGTCAGGGCTTTAAGTGTACTCATCACTCAAATTAGTGTTCATTTGTACCTGTTAGGAAGTTTTCACTCAGCTCTACCTCCTCCCTTCCCCCCTGCTTGATTGATTTTCACTGAGTTTTACTTTTTCTGTGCACATATGTGCTCATCAGTTAGTTCCAATTTAATAGTAAGTACATGTGGTGTTTGTTTTTCCATCCTCTAGGTCAGTGGTTCTCAACCTTCCTAATGCCACGGCCCTTTAATACAGTTCCTATGAGTTGCAACCCACAGGTTGAGAACCACTGCTGTCTAGATACTTCACTCAGGACAATGATGTCTAGCTCTATCCAAATTGTTGCAAAAGGCATTAATTCATCCTTTTTATGGCAGAGCAATATTCCATGGTATACATATACCACATTTTGTTAATCCACTCATTGACTGATGGGCACTTGAGTCTATTCCACATAGAGATATTCTTGATTGTCACAACTGGGCAAGGAGGGGAATGCTACTGGGTAGACACCAGAGATGCAGCCAAACATTCTACCATGACCAGGACAGTCTCTCACAAAAAAGAATTATCCAGCACAAAATGTCAGTAGTGCCAAGATCGTGAAATCCAAATCTAAAGAAATCTAAGGAAACATATCAATTCATGAGGAAAGTGGGAAAAGAAGAGACAATTCCCACTGAGAAATAGCCCTTCCAGATCCAAACATCCACTCATTAACTATAAAACCATAGTGTAAGAGAAGACTTGATATATCAAGAGATCAAGTAACTGGATAAAAAACTTATAATTGGCTTGACACCTTAGCACAGTGATTATAAAGCCAGCCACATACAGGGAGGCTGATGGGTACAAACCCAGCCTGGGCCAGCTAAACAATAATGACAAATGCAACAAAAAATAGCAAGGCATTGTGGCAGGCACCTGTCATCCCAGCTACTTGGGAGGCTGAGACAAGAGAATCACTGAAGCCCAAGATTTTGAGGTTACTGTGAGTTGTGACACCACAGAATTCTACTGAGGGTGACAAAGTAAGACTGTCTCAAAAAAAAAAAAACCTCATAATCAATCAGAGAGAAGAGAAGAGAAGCCTCCACATCAAACACACACACACACACACACACACACACACACGATGACACATTGGCTTCACCCCCACACCTATACTGCATTCCTGATCACAACAATCAGCTATCTCAAAATGCATGCCATTGTCTATCTCTGGACCAGACACAGGAGTGGGATGTGGCTGATGTGGGATAAACCATGCCTTCACACAAGTTCTACTGACTGCAGGGCAGGCAATATCTTCCAGTTACAAAGCTGAACTGTTTCTGAGGAGGAGTAAGGAGTGATGTATGTGTCTGCATGCATGTGTAATTCTCTCTGATTTCTTCCCTCCTGTCTTTTCTTATGTGAAATATTTGCTTAGCATCTTGCCAGTGGATGTGAAAGTTGCTATGAATTTCTTTCGCATGTAGTTGCAAATCACCTCCCCAACACTTTCCTACTTGATTGCATAGGGAAATAGATGATACATTCTTGAGGTAGATCATAAAGAAAATAGACAGTAGTCACAGGAGACTTCAGATATTTGGAAAGTGAAAATTACATTCAAATAAAAACAGAACATCTGACTTGCGTAGCACTCTATTCCCAGAGAACAGGAGAAATTGTTAAAGGAACCGCTGTTCTGCACCTAATTCTGGCCCATGGAAAGAAAGCTATTGGCAAAACATACATGTGGTACTCTCGAGAAAAAGGTATCCTGTCATTTTAGAACCAGAAAAGAAACTTGAGGCATAATCAGACACATCCCCTAGAATTTTAGATTTCAGATAAGTATTCTTCCATGATAAAGGATTTTGAAGGAGACAATGGCCTTCAAAAGCTGAAAAGTTTTCAGAAACACAATTCTGACTTTGTAATTTGCAAATTATCTTCATGAAGAGGTAAAGATAAAAACATTCAGAGCAATCAGAGTATTTCTTAGAGGAGGTAAAATTCTAAAAGAGAAATATAAAAGATGGAAGAACATATCAGAAGTGATTTTGTTGACTCTATAGTGCCTGCAAATGAGGCTGAATGTCCACAAGGTTTTTAGGAAGGGCATGTGTTTAAACAAGATGACCCCATTGTCTCTGGTCTCTGGCTTGAATAGTTAAGTTTTAGTTTATGGTGTATCTCCTTAGTTGCAGGTCTCAAGCCTTTGAGAAAATCATGGCTGCCCATCTGTTGTGGAGGTTGAGTTAAAGAGCAAACACAATGAGACAAACTAAAAACAGATGTAAAATATAGAAATCGTAGAAGCAATGGTATGAAAGTAAAAGATTGGAAAGTGAGTATATTAAAGTAAGAGAAAGACCTGAATAAATGGAAAGAGATACCATCTTCATGGATAAGAAGATTCAATATGAAAAGGTTTCTGTTCCCCTAACAAATTAAGACCCAAATGACTTTTTTAATTTTGCTGAATTTAGTTTATTATTTTAAATTATACTGAAATTAAAATTGCCAAGTAAAAATCCAAAAGTTAAGACAACTTTGAAGAAAAAGAATAAAATGGAGGATTTTCACTCTACCACATACAAAGACTTATTATAAATACATAGGAATTAAGTGTGGTATTGACCAGAGATAGGCAATTAATGAAATATTATAGAGTCTAGATATAGGCCCATATATTTAGCTTATGTAAAAACATATATAAAGACTTTAAATATCACAGAAGTATTATTACAAATCAGTGGATAGAAAATTGATTCTTCAATAAATAGTACCCAAACCATTAGTTTCTCTATTCAGGAAAGAAAAGGCAATTTCCTCACCTCACACAGTACTCAAAAATTAATATCATGGTTATTAAATACCTAGATGTGTGACCTTTTGAGAAAAAATGTAGGAAAATATTTTTCTGACCTCAGGATAGGAAAGAATTATTTAAAGAAGATTTCCCACACAAAAATTATGAAAAAAGACAAATTTGATGCATTAATTCAAAACAAAGACACTGAAACAAAGTAAAAATGCAAGCCACAGACTGGATAATGTAGTTGTAACACAAGTAAGCTAAAAATAATAATATCCAGTTATAACCAAAATAACATAAAAGCAATTACTAATAATACTTCATGTTAGTACCTAATAACTCTTATATATCAAGAAAAAGAAAAACTCACCCACTCGAAGAATGGGCGATGGTTATGATGATCAACAGCCTACAAATATACTTATATAAAAGAATGAATTTCATTAGCAGTTGGGTAAATGCAAAGAAAAGTTTACATAGGAGATACCATTTCACATCAACAAAATTGCCCCAGATTAAAACCTGTGAACACCAAAAGCTGGAAAGATGGAACATTCACATACTATATACTCAATACTTTAGAGGGCAAGTTAGAAACATCTAGTTAAATTGAAGACACATAACTAAGACCAAAGCAATTCTACATCTAGGTGTATAGCCTGGGGAAACTTTCTCAAATGTTCTAAAGATGTGTTACAATAGCATAAACACTAGAAACAACTTCATGTCCACCATATGAGAAGTGATATAAAAATTAATTTTTAAAACTTATGCAATGGGGGTGGTGCCTGTGGTTCAGTGGGTAGGGCGCCGACCCCATATACCAAGGGTGGCGGGTTCAAACCCGGCCCCAGCCAAACTGCAACAACAACAAAAAAATAGCTGGGCGTTGTGGCAGGCACCAGTAGTCCCAGCTACTCGAGAGGCTGAGGCAAGAGAATCACATAAGTCCTGGAGTTGGAGATTGCTGTGAGCTGTGACACCACAGCACTCTACTGAAAGCAATAAAATGAGACTCCATCTCTAAAATAAATGAATAAATAAATAAAACTTGTGCAATGAAGTGCTCCACAGATTTTAAACTATAGAGTTAAATCAACCTGAATATATTTCAAAAACAAGTTGAGCAACAAAATAAAAAGTAGATATGTAAGACTTCAGCGAAATTAAAAACTTTAGTACCTCAAAGGACACCATCAAGAAAATGAAAACATAATCCACAAAATGGGAGAAAATATTTACAAATCATATATCTGATAAAAGGTTTTGTGTCTAGGGCAGCACCCATAGCTCAGTGATTTGGGTGCCAGCCACATACACCAAGGCCAGTGGGTTCGAAAATGCAACAAAAAAAATAGCCAGGTGTTGTGGCAGGGACCTCTAGTCCCAGCTACTTGGGAGACTGAAGCAAGAGAATGGCTTAAGCCCAAAGAGTTTGAGGTTGCTGTGACACTATGGCACTCCAACCACGGTGACAGCTTGAGACTCTATTAAAGAATTGTTACAACTGGATAATAAAAAGGCAAATAACTCAATGAAAATATGGACAGAGGACTTTAATAGACATTTCTCCAAAGAAGATATAAGCATAAGCAATAAGCACAAGAAAAGATTCTCATGACTATGAGCCATCAGGACAATGCAAATCAAAATTGTAACAAACCACTTCCTATGCCTAGGATGGCTTTCTTCAAAAACAAAAAAAAAAGGCAGATAATAGGAAGCCGAGGCAGGCAGATTGCTTGAGCTCAGGAGTTCAAGACCAGCCTGAGCAAGAGCAAGACACCATCTCTAAAAAATAGCCGGGCGTTGTGGTGGGCACCTATAATCCCAGCTACGAGGGAGGCTGAGGCAAGAGAATCACTTGAGCCCAGGAGTTTGAGGTTGCTGTGAGCTATGGCACTCAACCCCAGGGCAAAACTGAGTGAGACTCTGCCTCAAAAAAAAGGAGAAAAAAAGGCAGATAATGGCAAACATTGGCAAGGATATGGAAAAATTGGAGTCCCATACACTGCTGGTAGGAATGCATAAGGTTGAAGCTCCTTCAGAAAATAATCTGACATTTCAATATTTCCTTGAAATATTAAACATGGTGTGACCCAGCATGTTTGTGTGACCCACACATGCTGGGTCACATGGTGACTATATTAATAGTGACCCTTGTGACCCAGCAATTCTACTCTTAGGTATGTACCCAAAAGAAATAATTACGCAGAAATCTGCACAAGTGGTCATAGCAGTGTTATTCTTAAGTAGCCAAAGAATAGAAATAATCCAAGTATCTATCAATTGATGAATTGATAAACAAAACAGAGTATATCCATACAGTGAAATATTATCCAGAAGCAAAAAGAAATGAAGTACTGATCCATGCTACCACATAGATAAACTCTGAAACAATACGCTAAGTGAAGGAAGCCGGTTGCAAAGAACCACATAGCATATGATTCCCTTGATAAGATTCCTATAAAGCCCAGAATAGGCACATCCATAGAGGCAGAAAGTAGAGTCTCTAGGTTTCCTAGGGCTGGGAAGGGAGAAAGATTGGGACATTATTACTAAAAGGAACAGGGTCTTTTGGGGGATGATAATGTTCTAAAATTGATTTTAAATATACTAAAAACTATCACGTAAACCAGTGGATTCTATGGCATATCTCAATAAAGATGTTCTTTAAAAAAAAAAAAAGTCTTTAAGACAATGGGGCTAAAAGCCATGAGGTTTATTTCTGGATTAAAACCCCGAATAGAAAAGAGACATGAGTGGAAAAACTACTAACATCTGAATAATGTCTAGACTTTCAGCCCAGCATTGTGGCAGGCACCTGTAGGCCCCAGCTACTTGGGAGGCTGAGGCAAGAGGACCCCTCGAGCCCAAGAGTTTGAGGTTGCTGGGAGCTATGACACCATAGTACTCTATCCAGGGTGAATGAGACTCTGTCTCTAAAAAGAAAAAGTCTAGACTTTCACTAACAGTAATCTAACAACGTTGGCTCCTCAGTTTTTATGAATGTGCCTGTTCATGGAGGTTGGTAATAGGAAGGGAAACCAGGTGAAAGGGATAAAAGAACTCCTTGTACTATCTTACAAACTTTCTGCAAATCTAAAATCATCTCAAATGAAAATATTATTTTTAAATGTTAATAAAAATGACCATTTTATTATAATAACAGTCACAAACTTGGGAAACCATCATATATTGTTTAAGAGCATATGTAACAGTGTATGAAAATACTCATCGGAGTAAATCAAGTTCAGAACAGAGGTTACCTCTGAGCAGGAAGAGTAGAATGGAAAAGTAGAAAACATCATACTACTTTTCTTTTTTTAATTTAAAGAAAATTCTGTTAGCTGGATGCGGTTGCCGGCACCTGTAGTCCCAGCTACTCAGGAGGTGAGGCAGAAAAACCACTTGGGTCCAGGAGTTTGAGGTCTCTGTAAGCTATAATAATGCCACTGCACTCTAGGCTGGTGACAGAATAAGATCCTGTCTCAGAAAAACAATATTTTTTAGAAAAAAAATTTGAATAAAAAAAATTTTTTTAAATTCTGAATCAAATATGACAAAGTTTTAAAATAAGTCAAACAAACCTGGTGATTTACATCCAGACCTTTGTTACGTCATGCTTTCTGTCTTGACATGTTGAAATACTTTCTTTTAGACAAAAAGACAGTATGAATCAGGCTACATTTGAAGATGTGTTATGCCTCAAGCATGTAATAACATTAGTGGAGTATAAAGGCATCAGAACAGTAAAGGCAAAATAGGTTTTGGTTGGATATGATGGCACATCACTACTAAGAATGGCTGTTCATTCATAAGAAGAGCACACAAATCAGTTATAACAGAACACTTTACTTTGTGGTTACAGCCTCACTGCCTAAAATGGTACATGCTATGACCTTGGGTGAGCCAGGTAATCCTTCCACATCTCAGGTTTCTCCAGGATAAAATGGAATTTATAATAGTATCCCTCAAGGCCAGGCGCAGTGGCTCACACTTATAATCCTAGCACTCTGGGAAGCCAAGGCGGGCAGGTCGCCTGACCTCAAGAGTTTAAGACCAGCCTGAGCTTGACAGAGACTCTGTCTTTAAAAATAGCTGGGCATCATTGTCCCCACTGCTATTTAACATTGTAATGGAAGTTCTAGCTACTGCAATTCGGGAAGAAAAGGCAATTAAGGGCATCCATATAGGAACAGAAGAGATCAAACTTTCACTTTTCGCAAATGATATGATTGTATATCTGGAAAACACCAGGGACTCAACTAAAAAACTCTTAGAAGTG
>CAUYQV010024016.1:0-21889 GCA_963574575.1 Galagoides demidoff | reverse complement strand
ACAGAGTCTCACTATGTTGCCCTCAGTAGAGTGCCATGGTGTCACAGCTCACAGCAAACTCAAACTCTGGGGCTTAAACAATTCTCTTGTCTCAGCCTCTCAAGTAGCTGGAACTACAGGCCCCTGCCACAATGCCTGGCTATTTTTTGTTGTTGTTGTAGTTGTCATTGTTGTATAGCTGACTTGGGCCAGGTTGGAACCTGCTAGCCCTGGTATATGTGGCCGCTAACCACTCAGTACCCTAACCACTGAGCTACAAGCACCGAGCTAGAGCCCACATTAATTATTTAGGAAATTATTAAACATTTTCAGTAGAATGCAAGGAAAGACAATATATAACCTTTATAAAATGCAAGGGAAAAATTGTATTAACATGACTTTAAAATTGAGATCAAGGCAATTAAAAAATACAAAGAAACAGAAAATTAATTAGTAGAATTTACAGCAGAGTTTGTGATAAAAAAATACAAAGTTACCAAGTATAAAATTATTGTTTAAAACAATAAAGAACAGGGAAGGTCATCATTAATAAATAAAGAAATTCAAAGAAAATGAAATGATTACAATATGTTTTACAAAGATGAAATATGTGGTATAGGTAAAATACAAATCGAGCCCAAGATTTATTCATATGTTTGAGGCGGAAAAAATGAAACAATTAGCAACATACAGACATAATGCTTTAAAATTCTCATTGGAATCCATTAAATACATTTGAATCATGGAAGCAAAGGCAGCATAAACAGATTACCTAAAAGTAGGAAAATGAAGACCAGCCTTGGATGCCTCATCAAAACCAAATTCCAAAAGCAATAGAACCTTTATAGGTATTTGCCTACAAATTTTTTGGAAAAAAGTTGGTGTCTTCATAATTTCAGACCCAACTTTTTTTCCCCGTTATGGACCATGAGAAAGCAGAAAAAAAAAAAAATCTTCATATCTGTAAGACTTGAAACATACCTCTCATATTCCCTCTTGGAGGTAAAGTTCTTGAAGTTATACCTCTAAGCCACTTGAAATATTAATCAAAATTAAGAAAGTCAAAATTAAAATATTTTTCAATTTTCTTCTCCCAGAAGACCATCAAAAAATACACCCTCGATTCGACAAAAAGCTCTCAATTCTCATGTGTTCGCTGAATGATTCAATAAATTTCGTTTTTCAACGAGATCCATCTCTCATTCTCAGATGGCATGGGAATGGGAAAAACACGAAAATTAAGGAGTAGACATTAAAAATAGGTAAATGATGGGATACGTTAGAGAAAGATGGATATTTCGAAAAAACATTAGGTGCAGTTTTCAAGGGAGGATATGACAGAAGGTGTTCAGATAAATTGCAGTTTGAACATTTGAACATTTATGGACATGCAGATGAGACTTTTTAAATTTTCATATTATTGGTTATTATTGCTAGTATTACTATGACTATTGCGTCTGCTACCATCCGTGTCACTACCATTTTTATTACAACTCTTCCTGTTGCTGCTGACGCTGCTCACAATGACATAAATTGTAATTGTCATTTGGAATATCTTTTACCTTCTCAAGCACTGTTAACTTACGCTTTACATATTTAATACTCACGATAATCCTGGGAAATTGGTACTGTTATTATTTGCATTTTATGTATGTGAAAACTAAGACTCAGAGATATTTTAGGCATTTATGCAACATCTTATAAATTTTTCATATTGCCATATGTTGAAGATTAATAGTAAGACAATATTTTATGATGTTTAAAACTTTATTTACAAACCTTGAAACCAATGTCAAGAAACACCTTTCGAAGACCTGTGCTTAAGGCAACATTGGCCAACAGAGTCATGATTTACTCTGAATATAAATACTAACTTTAGTAAAAACACCCTCACCCTCAAAAACAGATAGACCCCAATGCTAGCTTACATCTTGAGACTGAAATATGTTTCATTAAAACAAATTTTACTTTCTGTCTTATCTAAATGTTAAGTGTCCTATATTTAATAATGAAAAACAAAATAGTAAGGCAAAGCAAAAATGTTGAAGATAGCCTGCAGCTCTAGGAAGCCCCACAAAATATTTACAACCAGTAAATTAAACATCTGAGAAAATGCCACCTCTAGCCTTTGGCCAATTTTGCTTTGCAGCACAGAATAGCAATAGTGAAGTTACGGCGGAGAAAAATTTATCATTTTCATTTCACGATTAGATTAAATCATTAGATCGATTCTTGGAATCTTAGTGGTAAATGAGAAGGATACCTCTGACAGTTAAAATCAATCAGAGAAAATCTCACAAACTGAACTGGAATTGTCTTAGCACACATGACAATAAAGGACACTTGGAGATAACTTTGCCCGTTTTGATGGACACCGTCCCTTGGGATCCCTTTAGGATTTCTGTGTAGCTCTTTCATGTTCTCAGGCCCTTCCAAACACCTGCAGGTGTAACTGGAATCTGCGGCAGCCACCTCTCGGGCCTTTAGCCAATACTAACTCAAGCAGAAGTTATGAGAACCTGTCTTCTTGTGTTTCTGACAATATATTATTGGTCGTGTTAAAAAGGGTGGTGGTTGGAGTTGGGGAGGTAAAGTTTTCTCCAGTGATGCAATTCATACTATACTTACCATAATCTGTATCTTGCTTCTTTCTTGCCTATATATTTTATGCTTCCTCAACTAGGGTTATAGGATGCACAATAAATACTTGCTCCTAACTCCATCCCTCCATTTGTTCATTTATGCAACTGTTCACTCAGCTGATATGTACTGAGTGCCTACCATGTGCCGGCTCTGTTTTATGTCAGTCTAGATAATAGAAGAGCCCTTTCAGCATAGGAACAGTGTCACATTTTATCCTCAGGGCTCCAGGCTCCAATCTTTGCCTGAATAGAGCAGTTTGCAACCTATAAGATGCTAATAAAGCGGTTCATACATAAACTCCCTCATCTAGAAATATAGATTTTTGAGATTCTGGGAAACTTCCTTTATATAATATTATATTTCTGAAATGTATGAAACGATAGATACAGCACATCCATTTGTGGAATTAAAAAACTGACATATGTATGTTTTACATATAAAAAATGGAATAAACTTGCAGGTGAAACAGTATTACAATAATGCCAGTCCCTGGAATTGAGGATGGAAACCAGAGCCCAGGCATGTGACTTACTGAAATACTGACATAGAAAGAACCTTCACACTAAAAATTTTATCTTATCTCTTTTGGGTTCTTCAAGACCTTAATCTGTTACATTTCTGCTTTCTTCTTGATTCCTCTCCATACAAACAATCTGGAATAAAGACTGATAAAGAAGAGTAAAAGGCCAGAATATAGGAGATAAGAGGAACTTTAGAGGATTGAATTCCTTTATTTCAATGGTTACACCAAGTCTCAGGCCCAATTTTTATTTCTAGATATTTTATTTCGAAACCTAAAACTGTGTTTGTACTCCTCTGGATTTCTTAAAGTGCTGTTTATTTTTTTTTTTTATTTTTTGAGTTTAAACCACAGGATACTTTTGCCCAGACTTGCTTGTTTTTGTACCACCTATTTCAAATACTTGTTAACCGAATATAACTCACACTCTCTCTGGCTGCCAGGAGGCAGGTTCCATACACAACCTCCTGCTGCCTCTTGGCTTTCTGCCTCACGTTTCACTGTGCTCAGATCTCCCAGTCTTAGAAGACAAAGAAATGAAATCAAAATAAAACCTATGCCACTGTCAATGTATAATTTTCAAATTTTAAAAACAACATTGTCAAGCAAATGGATAGTGAGAACATGGCAAACTTTCATTAACTTATCAGTTAGAGGACAACACAAAAACAAATTCAGTTCAAATAGCATTTTGGAAAAATTGTATTTTATATCCAGTGGGAGAAAAATGCTAAATAAGGCAGCTAGGTTAGGCACAACCCAGGTAAATGTCTCAGAGGGGAAATAAGATATAATTTTCTAGTTATCTTTTCTATTGGACAGTAAGGAAAATGATTGTTAGTTATTTATAAATTTGTATCTAATATTACAGAGTTTTAAGATAGAAATAATATGTATTAACCGAAGAATACTATCAGAAAATATGTATAATTAGTGATAAGTATTAAGTGAAATAAATTTACATTTCCCTATAGGCCTATAACCTATAGATGGGTTTGTTAGGCAATGCTAAAGATTAAATTTTAAAAATCATCCATGCTTTTTCTGCTTTTAAAATTGGAAAAGTATCTGTAAAATCAGTAGCGTCCTTTTTCAATGACAAATTTCTCTTGCAAATTTTATCACTTCAGTTCCACTTGTTTTCTCATGGCCCATCCACTTTCTCTGATGATATATTAAACCCATTTCCTTAATTTTGAAAGTTTCAAAAATGAAATACAGGCATTGATCTCATAGACCACAAATACTTTTGAAAAGCATTTATTATTTTTGAATGTCTAACCCTTTCTTAGAGTTCATTAATCCCTTCTTTCTCGAAAATCCTTCCAACTCTTTGTGTCGTCACCCAAATCATCGTTTCTCTTTTGTGATTCTTCCTCGGCCACTCTTTTCTTCTCATTCCATTTTTTTTTCATTCATCCCATACCCATGTGGCTATATCACAGGCTATAATTAATATTTTTTAAAAAAGAATTTATGATTTTCCTCAAATAATAGCACTTCTATCTGTGTTTCCAATCTCTTTTAATTGGGACTTTATTGTACTAATTTCTCAGGGAAAAATCCTTAAAAATCGACTTTGAAACTCCTCTTTCTTGACCTCCCACTGTAATTCAACCCATCCTAAAATCCTACAAGCTCTGCCTTCAATATCACATTTCAAGTCCTGGGATTTCTCTCTCCCTGCCAGCCTGGCAGCAGCACCATTAGTTCCTGTCTTCCTGTGTCCCTTCCTGGTGGTCTGCAAGGTCTGATTCCTCATATTCTTCAGATGTCAGCCTAGAAACCCACCCTTTCTAACTTTAGGAATACCACTTGTTACTGTTGTTTCTATCCGTAGAGGTTGATTTGACTAAATATGCTTTTATTTCTTTATTGTTAATGTAATTTCCATGAGGGTAGGACATCATCTCTCACTACTCTGTTTCCAGAACACAAAGATGGTGTCCAAGTATTTATTTACTGAAGGTTGTGCCTAAGTGAATGATCTAAGGAGGGATTTATGACTATCACCCTCTTGTTGCAATAACTGAGCCAGGGATACCGATGTCCGAGAACGCATGACTTTTGACGTCTTCTCTGTTCGTAGGTCTGGGAGGTCGTTGTTAAAAAGAGGTCATGACCCACAGGTTGAGAACCACTGTTCTAGAGGAAGGAGCAGAGGATTCTGAGGATAGATGTGAAGAAAACATGATCTGAGTCATTGGGGCGGAGAGGGCAGAAATAATGAGGATAGCGGATTGACAAATGATTACAATGTATTAACAAGGGAAATTTAATGTCAGAAATACATGTCAGGGCCAAATCATGGATAGCCTTCAAAATTAAAAAAAAAAAAAAAAACAAGTACATTTTATCATCTCAGCAGGGAGGGGCCTAAGAATACTTTTGAGTAGAAGACAATATGAAAGTCATACTTTAAGATGTTTAATCTGACCCTAGGAGAGAGAGAATGAGTTTGCCTTCATTAAAATAAACCAGCAAGCTAAGTCACGGTGAGGTTGGAAGTAGAAAAATATTCATCTGGGGGAAGTCTGAGGAGAATAAAGAGAGTTGTATGAGAAGCAACTGGTTTTTTTCAAGGAGGAGAAATACGGACATGTTTCAAATGCTGCCACGTGGGGCAAGAGGATGACGAAGATAATGATGGCTGGAAGTTCCCAGCCCCTTTGGTTTCTTTCAGAGAGGAGACATTCCATAAACAATCATTAGCTGTTTCCCCTTGTCACCGCTGCACCACTCTGTCAGCTAAAAATTTATCATGACAAGTTGCCTAGTAAAAGTACAGTCCTCGCTTATCTCGGGAGTAAATTGGAGGCACTATATCCCACACATGCTCTAAAAGTCCTTCAATTAGCGTAAATCCTTCAGGTACGATGCCCATTTCTAAGACTAAAGTGGCTGTGGCTAAGTGGCCATAGATACTCATTTCCCTCGATCTTTTATTCATGTTCGCTCCAGTCCCATTTACAGTTTGAGGAGTCTATTACTTCAAATGCCTCCCAGGAGGAGGCGAAAGTTACTAAATAAGTCAGTATATATAATAAGCGCCAAAGAGTACCCCGTATGAACTTCTTTTTTTCTTTAGGACTTCATGTCCAAAACTAATCAACTATTTCTACAGAGAAAGAAGGGAAAAATGTGTTTTTAACAATCTAGTCGTTTCCACCTGAAAATGCTGCATTACCCGATGCTCGCAATCACCCCAAGTAGACGGGAGACTGAGGGCAGCCTAATCAAACCTACTCCCCTAAAAGACTCAGACACATTCGCGTTCCAAGCTCCTATTTCATAGTATTTCAATATAGTCGCTATTTAAAAGTCTGGTAGGAATGGAACAAACTTTTTCTCTGCCTGCCTCTTCACAGGCCCAGTGACCTTTATAAATGACAGCAAATCTCTGCTGAATGAAAGATGAAGGCAAAGAGGAAAACATTAAGATATTTTCGTCCTACTTTTTTGGTGACTTGTTGAAAATAATCACGGGGCCTATTTGTCACACCAGAGTTTTGTCTCTTTTTTTCCAGTCGCATCTGACAGGCTCAATGAAAAAAGTGCAAGGGAAGAGGAACTGGCAGCAGTATCCTTCCTGCTCTGTCTCCTGGTCTTTCTAATGTTCGCCCAGATGAAATATATATACAATATCAAGTCAGTTAAGTGAAAGAAACATCTACCGGGAGAAAGAGAGTAACCGAGTCCTTTCTCTAGCATAGAAACGGCTATTAAAAAATATCTGTCTCATTCACTTTCAACAGTCCTATTATACCCTAGTCTTTATATCTGTAAAATGAAAATGTGTTTTCCCTTGGAATAGAGAAATGACAGATGGCCCGGGAAGGCAGGGGATTGAGAGGAGATGAAAGGAGGGAACAGAGAACATAGGGTAAATAAATACGAACAGTCGTAAACCGAGTTAAAGGAAAAGATTGTATTCTGCCAGACAGTGTCAGAATGAAATATTTTAAGCTAAATGGAACAATTCACTCAAGAATATGCAGTAGAAAATAATATGGCCCTGAAAATGACTTCGAATGATGACAGAAGCCACGTATCATCTATAAAGTAAGCTCTCTCATATACAAACCCTCTGTGTAGTCACCCTGAGACATAGTCACGGAACTGCTGCCTAAACACACTGGAAAAGAAAATGTTTTTTAGGATGCTTATACTTTATTGGACACCACTTCTTTAATTTGGAATAATATAACCATTCATCAGTCTGAATTTAACTATGTTGTCCTTCTCAAGATAAATTAAATTCTTATTCCATGTTTTTGAAAAGGAATGATCTTCTCAAAGTTTGATTATTTCTTAGTCAAACATTCTTGTATTTTTCTTTGCTTTGCCTTTTTGTTGCTGCTTTTGTTTATTTTAATCTATTGCTAACCTGCCTAATGACTTGCATTGTAATCCTCAAGCTGAGTAGTTGTTTACTGATTCAAAAATATATGTGCAATATTAATAACTCCCTTTTGGGTAGCAGTTAATTACCTAAGTTATTACTATTATTTTCTTACATGGGCATTGTTATATCATATTGAACTTACATGTAAACAAACCATGAAGGTTGAGTTTTCGTTTGTTGCTCTTCCAGGGACTGCTGGAAGATTGTCCACTTGAATAACTGGATTCTTTAAATTAGGTGTAAGTGTTGAACTTCTTGAAGTGAGACATGCCAATAGATATGAACAGAAGTAGCATCTGTCACTTCTATGCAGAAACATTCAAAACCAGAGTGCGAACCTTTTTTCTCCTGCCTGCCTACAGCATATTCTTATGGTATTGCAATCAATTAAACCAAAGCAGTTTTGAATGAAGAGTTCATCCATGTAGGGCACCTGCCCTGTAACAATCTTGAAGGGAATAAAAATCAGCTTCACTAACCCCCCCCAAAGAACCTCTTACCCCAGCTGATACAAGCAATACATTTGAATCAGTACAGGAATTCCATATTTAAGGTAACCTGTATGTGAGTCATCCTACTCAGACCACCACTATGCAGATGAGAGTTGTCCTGACACCATATGTAAGTTCACACAAGAGTGCTTCACTATTCCCCAGGAAGTGGGAAGTTTGTTGGGGAAAAAAGCTAACAGCTTCTTAAATTCCTAGTTGTTTTGTGAACCAAAGTAAAGATTAAGATATTCTAGTAGAAATTACATGTTGGAAGAGGTACAATTTGAAACCTGGATTCTTCAGATTGTGTATGAAAACCCCACACTGTACCCCAGAAGTGCATTAATGTACATAGTTACCATTCAATAAAAAAAAGAAAAAGAAAAGAAACCTAGATTCTAAGAAAAGATTGGAAATGCACAAAACAAATTAAATTGCTAAATCACTCTGCATGCGTCATAGGCTGAGGAGAGGGAGACATGTTGATAAAATACTGAAATTTCTTCTTAAATTCAATAGGAAGGGCTAGACATAAAAGTACCTCTTCATATACCTTCATTAAATAAAAACAATCAAAGGGCAGTAAATGGACCTAATTGCTAAACTATGACATAGATAATTTATTTTTGCAATCTGTTTGCTATAGTATTAGGAATTTTTAAAATGTACTTTTATTGTTTATGTATTCCATGGGGTTCCCAATTTTACCTTTTCCTATCAGCTCTCAAGTGTCTGAATTATAAATCATTTCAACTATAGGAAGGCAGTCATCAAGTCTGGGAGAGAATGTTTTATAATTAACCAGCAATTAACCAATTTTAGGGGAAAATGTAGTTTTATTCTTCCTTTATTATTCTTACATCCCAGAAACAAAGAAGCAATCCATAGGAAGGCAACAATACATTTCTAACTTCCTAAAAGTAATTCAGACTCTGACAAATAATATTTACAGAATTTTGAGAACCATGTGGTGCCATTTTACTATGCTAATAAACAGAAAACAATATCTTGAATTCTCCTGGGTGTATTTCTTCTTTTTAACTATTTGTGACATGTTCTTCTGATGTTTATTTCATTATCTATCATTTTTATATTTATATGTAATAAATATTTCATAAAAGGTACAATATAAAAATGCTTGACTTTGGACATGTTCATGACGATGTCTTGGAGAAGCTCTGAGTTGAGATGATCTGGGATTTGATATCCCTCTGAAAAGAGTGTGTCTGAATCTTTGGTGATACTTGACAAATTTTTATCTCTGATATCCTCTAGTAGGGCTTCCAAACCTCTGGGGCATTCTTCTCCCCCTTCCGGGGTACATATAATTTGTATGTTTGAATACTTCATGAAGTTTCATAATTCTCTCAGTGAACATTCTGCTTTCCCTCCCTTTTTCTCTCTTTACCTGCCTGTGTTAACTCAAGAGCTCTGTCCTCTACCTCTGAGATTCTTTCCTTTGCATGGTCTATCTGTTAATGATACTTTCTACTGCATTTTTAAGTTCCCTGATTGACTGCTTCAATTCCTTAAGCTCCGCTGTATCCTTTCTCAATTCAAGAAGGAGGGGCAGATGAATGAAGTAGTGCAGAAAAGGGGAAGTGAGAGGGGGATGGAGGTGTTCTGACTTAATGGGCACAATGTTAGGATGTATGGCACACCTCTCAGGGGAGGGACTTTACCTAACAAATGCAAACAAGATAATTCTTTGGACCCCCAATGAACCTGAAACAAACTATAAGTAAGTTTTAAAAAATGCATGAAATTTGGAGCCATATGAATAAGACCTTGCTTCTCTTCTGTTTTACTTTTTAGTTGTCCAACTCCAGGCAAGCAGATCTTCAAAAAAACCAGAACCAATAAAAACAGACTTGTAATAATGGAGAAAATTGTTCACACAATTATGGAGGATGACAGGTTCTAAGCTCCACCATTGGCTTCCTAATGGCTTTTCACTAAACGGTATCATCATCTCCACACTTCCTCCTGCTTGCCTGGTGGAGGCACATCTGATGGCTGGCATCAGAGCCCCAGCTGTGACCTGGTACATATTTCTAGATTAGCAACTCCTTAGGCTTTGTTTCTTGAAAGTGACTCCTAAAAGTGGCTTCTAATTATCAGACTTTCAGAGCCAACCACAAAGAGCTCAACAGCAGGAGGAAGAGATTCCTTATAGAGTCACAAAGCCCTCCAAAGTCTATTCTGTAGTTCAGATGAGCATTCACGTAGCCAGGCCTCGTTGGTGTGGGATGTAAAGCCTCCATTGCAGCAGATGGGCTCACTGAGCCAGACCATTCCATAACACCCCTTGCTTAAGTGAAACCCATGAGACTTGCAGGACTAGCTCTCATAGAACCAGTTTCTCCTATAGAAAGATGAGTTATCCTCTCCAGTGGGGCCAGGACACTGACTGGGACTAGATTTGCACATAGATCCAGGCCACCATGTGAAACCAGAAGCCTGGTAGTCCCATCTTTAGGTTCTTATTAACCTTAATTACTTCCATAAAGAACCCATCTCCAAATATAACCTTACCGGGAATTGGGGCTTAAACATAAGAATTTGGGATGGGACATAACAGCAAGTTAACTTGTCTCACTGGAACTCTCTCCCCTTATAAAGTAGCATGTTAAAATAAACCCCATGAGTGCCGAGCATTAAATAAGGTGATTCAAAAAGTTCCTGAGAGTGCTTGGTAAATAATATCTGTTAATTTTTATAATTTATTTTTGTTACATTTATTTTTAACATGTCCTCTGCTAATGTTTAATAATTAATTTAGCAATTTATTTTAAAATAAAAATGTTTGGGTGTTTTCTCTTAAAGCTTCTATAGTTAGATTATTTTTTTCTTCTTTCAGAGTTTGAAACAACATCAAATGCCATTTATAAAAATTAATTAATTGTATTTTTGCTTGTAGCTATTCACTAATTATGGCATTTATGTAGGTGCATAATAGATGTAACATTTTTGTTTTCAAATTGCTAATTAATTTTCTACAATTATTAATATTTTTTGAGTATCAGTATAGAAGCATAACAAAAACATAATTAAGATGATTGACTACAGCTAAAAGGAGAATACAAGTGGGAGCACAGGGATCAAGGCAAGATGTTTGGAATCATACTTTATTGTTCCATTTAAACTTTGGAACAATGTAAATACTTTACATATGTTAAAAATCAAACCCCATAAATACAGTCTCTAAACAGTATGTGTGTGTGTGGCAGAGGGTACACACTATCTCTAATAAAGTAACAATGATTTTAAGTCACAGGGAGGAAGTTATTTAAAATCAATTTAAAGTAAAATATTTTTCCTATATATACCTAGAATAACATAACCTAATGATGCAAATAACCAAAGAATTCTTGAAGCCATTGATTAGTCTTACAGCAAGTAGATGTTTTGCAATAGGTATATTGTAGGAAAAAGTAAATGAGAAATTCTGTTAATATTGTTATGAACCATGGTATTTATTAAAAAAGAAAAAGGTTATAAATATATAATCAAATAATTTAAGTAAATCTGAAATCTTATATTTAAATTTTTAATACTAGAAAAAATACAACAGTGATATTGCTCTTAAAAATATTAGTGGCCTGCTATACCAACTGAAGATAATTAGAGGTAAAAAAATGAGCTTATACAAATTCTGCTATGTTACAAATCAAGAAAGCAATAAAAGTCTAATAAGGTTATGACAAAAGGAAAAAGAAAATTTGGCAAGCGCTCCCCCTAGGCACCTCAAACAGCAGAAAAAAGTAACAATGACTAAGATGAACTGAAATACATGTACACAAAAATTCAGAACAGAATTATTCCACTAATAAATATCATTGGATGCAACTGAAGATGCTAAGACACAAACTCATTGTTCCCAAGCATTTATTTTACCTTTCCCTTCTGTTTTAATGCAGAGTACCAAAAGGTTGGTGCTGTAAATTGCCTTCTTATGGAATTTCCACAAATAAAGACAGAAGGAAGATGGAGCTAACATTTGAAAATAAGTAAAGACATGCTAAAACTACTTATCATTATCTCAATAATGTAATCCTAGAAGATTATGCTGAGTCTCTCATAAAAAAATTCTTACCTAAATACCAAGCCTAGAGCTCTATTACTAATTCACAGAAACAAAAAAGAGAGAAGAAAAATGAACAACTCCATGAGGCAGTGCCCAGAAAATTCAAAGAATCTCTGACATGTTGATTTAAATATAAACTAAGTATTAGATAATATAAAGGAACTACTGTTAACTCTTAAGGATTCATAACGACATGGCACTTAGGTCCAGAGAAAAGTTCTGAGTTTAATTAATTAGAATTAGCTTTTAAATAATACAGGAAAATACACACATGTGCAGACACCCCCAAAAAACTAGAGAAATGTGAAACAGCATTGGCAACGTTGGCAACTGCTGAAGCAAGAGGATGATAAACAGCAGTTTTCATATAATTATTTCTACTTATATGTCAGTTTCAACATTTCTTAATGAAATTTAAACAAAATAAAAAGTAGCCATGGAAAATTAACATCATGTACAAGGTAAAATTATGAGCAAAAATTGAGCATAAGAAGTTTGTAGAGAAAGCAGGACCAGGCACATACAGAGGCAAATTGGCTGGTCTGTAAAGATTTCTACTTCCGATCTTTATAAAAATTGTAATTAATTTTTTCTTTTTAAAAGCAAGTAGTGACTTTTTTCAGCCAAAGAAGCCTAATTAAAATACAACAAGTATTTCGAAAGGACAAAAATGGTAAACATCTCAAACTATTATAGATAATTCATATTAAAAGGAAACCTCAAATACCTTGATTGGATTAATTGATTGTATGTATATATCAAAACATTACATGTACCCTATAAAGATATGCAAAAATTATGTACCTATAATAATTAAAAATTTTTAAAAATCAGGAAACCTACACTTAGTATGATACTGAACAAACAAAAGTCAAAAGCCTATGCTCTAAGATCTGGAAAAAGACAAAGACATCTACTTTACCACCTTAATTAAACATAGCACTAGAAGTCCTAGCCAGAGCTGGAAAGAAGTCAAATGATCCTTGTTTGCAGATGCTATTATTTTACATTGAGAAGCAAAAGATGGCAGCAAAAAACCATTGAAACTCATAATAAACTCATCAACAAACAAAAATCAGTAGCATTTCTACATGTGAACGGTGAACAGACTAAGAAAGAAATCAAGAAATTTATACCATTTACAATGGCAAAAAAGTTAAAATAATAGTTAGGATTACACTTAACCAAACAAGCAAAAGTTCTTTGCAATGAAAACTATAAAACCAAAAAATGGAAAGATATTCCATGAGTTGGCATAATCAAATTATTAAAATGACTGTACTACCCAAAGAGTTCTACAGAGTCAATGTAATCTCTATCAAAATATCAATGACAGAAAAACAATTCTAAAATTTATATGAAACCATAAAAAACCTAGAATAACCAAATCAATCCTGAGTGAAAAGAACAAAACTGGAAACATCACAATATCTGACTTCAAATTATACCACAAAGCTATAGTAACCCGAATACATTTTGACATGAAAACAGTTACATAAAACCATGGAACATAATAGAGAACAATAAATAATATTTATTATTTATAGAATGGAAATAAATCCACACATCTATAGTCAACTTATTTTCGACAATGGCACTGAGAATATACACTGGCAAAATGACACTCTCTTTGACAAATGGTGCTAGAGAAACTGGATCCTCATAAGCAGGAGGATGAAACTACACCTCATCTCTTGCCATGGACAAATATCAAATCAACATAGATAAAAGACTTAATGTAAGACCTGAAACTATGAAACCACTAGAAGAAAACCCTAGAGAGACACTCCAGGACATGAACTAGGTGAAGATTTCTTGTGTGAGACCTCGAAAGCACAGGCAACCAAAACAAAAATGGACAAATTGGATCACATCAAGCTAGAAGGCTTCTTTCTGCACAGAAAACAAAATGATTTACAAAGTGAAGAGACAACCTAGAGAATGGGATAAAATATTTTCAAACTATTCAACTGACAGGAAATTGAAGGAACTCAAAGAAGTCAACAGCCTCCCCCCCAAATCCACCCAAATAATCTAGTTTAAGTTGAGCAAAAGATCTGACTAAATATTTCTCAAAAGAAGGCAGATATATGAAAAAATGCTCAACATCACTAATTGTCAGGGAAATGAAAATCAGAACCATAGTGAGGTATCATCTCAGTCCAGTGAAAATGACTTTTGTCAAAAAGAAAAAATAACGGATACTGTCCAGGATGTGGAGAAAGGGGAAGGCGCATACACTGTTTACAGGAATGTAATTTAGTCCAGCCACTATGGTGAATGGTGTGGTGGTTCCTCAGAAGACTGGTTATAGAGCTACCAGAGGATCCAGAAATCCCATTACTCCATATAAACCCAAAAGAAAGGGAAATAGTATATTAAAGGGTATCTGCACTCCCAAGTTTATCATAGCACTATACACAATAGCTAAGATGTGGAGTCAATCTAAGTGCCCGGCCATGGATGAACAGATAAGGAAAATATGGTAAATATACAAAATGGAGTATTACTCAGCCATAAAAAATGAAATCCTATCATTTTTTAATGACATAAGTGGAAACTAAAGAATTCTATTGTCAATAAAATAAGCTAGGCACAGAAAGAAAAACAAACATCACGTATTCCCACCATATGTGAGAGCTAAAAGAATTGGTCTCATGGAGATAGAGAGTAGAATGATGGTTACCAGAAACTGGGAGAGGAGTTGAAGATGGGGCATTAACAGAGGTTGGTAAGATCTCGTGTTGAAGATCTCAATAGGACACTTACAATTAATAATTTATTGTGTATTTCAAAATAATTACAGGAGTTGAATTGGAATGTCCTAAAACAAAGAAACGATGAAAGTTTAGGATGTATAGACCAATTACTCTGATTTGATTATTACACATTGTATGCTTGCATTCTAAATATCACATTTACCTCATAAATATGTACAACTGTTATTTGTTACTTAACCATAATTTTTAAAATTTATATAATGAGAAAAAAGATTAAATATTTTCTTACAGAATGGGAAAATTCAAACACATTTTCTCTTATATAATACCTATTTGTTAGATATAAGTATATATACTGTAATACTCATATATAAAGTTGTTTATAAGCATATCCCCTTTAAATTTACATGTTTTCTATAACTCTAGTAAGAAGAGAAACTAATTGTCTATTCAACCAGCCTCAGGTAATCTCTTTCTTTTGTAGGTAGCCTAGCAAAGAGTAATCTCAGAAAATAGACCTATCAGAATGCCTTCTAGGTCTCTAACTAAAAGCCCAACATTTCATTGAAAAACAAGGTCATTTCCTGGGCCAGTATTAGTTTGCTGAGACTGCCATAACCAAGTACCATGTACTGGATGGCTCAAACAATAGAAATTTATCTCTTCATGATTCCAGAGGCTAGAAATACAGTGTCAGTGTGTGAGCAGGTTGCGTGTCTTCTAAGGCCTCTCCTTGTGTTGTAGACAGCCATCTCCTCCTCTGTCTTCACGTGGCCTTCCCTCTGTTTATCTGTATTCCCAGCTCCTCATCTTATAACAACACCAGTCACAGTGGATTAGGGCCTGCCCTGATGACCTCATTTACCTTACTACCTCTTTAAATACCTTGTCACCAAACATGGTCTCATTCTAAGATATTGGGGTAGGAGTTCAACATATGAATTTCAGGGAGACACAATCCAGCTCACACCAACCAGGAAACTCTCATTTTGCATTGCTAGGCATTTGTTCCTTTTCTCTCCCAAACTCTATAAATATGCAAAACTAATCAGAGACAGATTATTTTCTGGAACCTAGAGGGCTTCTAACATTTCTGGGTCCAAAAATGCCTTATTGCAGGGGTGATGAGATCCTGAAAGATCATTCTCATGCCTTGATGCTGGATCTTTTCTTGAGAACTTTCTTTCTTAGTCTATGCCTGCTGCTCTAACAAAACACCTTAGGGTAGGTAATTTATAAAGGACAACAATTTATTTCTCATGGTTCTGGAGACTGAGACTCTAAGATAAATACCTTGGCAGGTTCAGTATCTGGGGAGGGCTCACTCTCCACGTCCACGACGCTGCCCTGTTGCTGCTGCTGCTGGATTTTCAAGTGGCAGAAGGAGGAAGGGAAAAAGGGAGCCAGACATTCCCTTCAATCTCTTTAATTAGAGCACTAACTAATACCATTCATGAGGGCAAGATGGAGCACTCCTGACTTAACCATTCCCTAGAGCAGAGGTTCTCAACCTGTGGGTCTCAACCCCTTTGTAACAATGAAAATACATCCTGCATATCAGATATGCACATTACGATTCATAACAGTATCAAAATTATAGTTATGAAGTAGCAATGAAAATAATTTTATCTTTTGGGGTCACCACAACATGAGGAACTAGAGGGTCCTGGCATTAGGAGGCATTAGAAAGGTTGAGAACCACTGCGCCCAGGTCCTACCTCTCAATACTACCACACTGGGTATGAGATTCCAATATGTGGATTCTGGAGGGAAATGTCCATTCCAAACCTTAGTACTCCTTGGCATTTTGCTTTACACTATGTATCACTAGCAGTTCTGTATATTCTGAAGCATATAGAATAACAACGTTAGTGTAAACCAGGTATAACCATGAGTCAAATTATAGTAATTTGCAGATTACTATAATAAATACATACATATATATTTTCAGTATTTATTGAGTGCCTATTAAATGCAAGGCATTAAGCATGGAGTTAGTCATACAAAGTGAGCGATTCTTCCTTTTTGGACCTTACGATCTAGTGAACAACAAACAACATAAGTCACTTATTACTATGTAGTATGAAAATAATTACAGAGGCACAATATTTGAGCATTTAAATCAAGCAAGATGAGTCGGAAATAGAAATAGGAATAAAGAAGTCTGTTTCAGGAAAAAGGAACAAAAATCATATAGAAATAAAAAAAGAGTAACATCTTTCTGGGGAATATAAATATTTTAGTACATTTAAAGTAAGTAAGCATGTGTGGGGGGCAGTGGGTAAAACAAGAGGCAGGCAGGGTTAAATCAGCTAAATAAAAGTTAAATCTGTTCATCAAGATTGCTAGAACCACTTGAGGTAAGAAACAAAATGAGTAGATTTGTATTTTAAACAACAGTGACTAGATAAGGCTACTTCGGTCTTGTAGGTAAAGAAAGGAGAGGCCCACCATATTTGAACCATGACTGGGACTAGACAGCAGATGACAGGCACAGGAAATCACAGGATCTAGTAAGTGATTGGTTGGTGGAGCTGAGGGAGGCGGAAATAATTAGGATGCTGCTGCCAAGATTATTAGTCAAGGATGCAAAGAGAGGGAAGACATTAGAAGATTTAGGCCATGAGTTTGAAAGATACAAACCCCATTTCGGATGTGTTGCTCTAAGACAGTTTGGGGGCAGCAAACTGGGTGCACTTAGGAAAGCAATTGCACAGGCTCGTCTGGATTAGAGGGACAAACCTGCAACGATGTGCTCTTATATTCTGAATAATTATTTATGGTCAAGGTGTTAATCTCTCTCAGCTACACAATCTGCTGTTGAACATGGCCAGTGAGCATTTCGTGTTTGTTATGATCTTTTTAAACTCATAGATGTTTAATTTGGTGTATTTCCCACATCTGACTGGTTATGGTTATAGTTTCTAGTTTCCTGCAGATACCTTCAGACATGTATTTTATTCTTTAAATACATCAGGCAGAGTTGTTTTTGTATCTACACTTGATATTTTGATATCTGAGGGCTGACAGAGCCTTCTGTTGTATTCTGCTGTTTCTATTGATTCTCACTCATGAAGCCTTGCTTGGTGATCTTTGACGTCATGCATCTCAAAATGTTTGAAAATTACATTTAGTAATAATTTGAGGCCTAGGATAAAGGGAATCTCTTCCAGAAAGGTTTCATATTACTTTCTGTGAAATGCATGTAGAAGTATATGGAGGGCTCAAATTCTGGCTTGAGATGCCACAGCCCATTTACATAGTACAAACTACAGTTGCCAATCCACATAGTGCCAATTAACTTCTGATTTAACCCTGTGAATCCTCAGGTTACACATATTAGAATCCCATTTTGCACAGAGCCTTGACTTAGCCATTCCACAAATGTCTAGTTTTCCTAGTGCAGTAACAGTTACTGTGCTCTGCTGAGTTTTCTGAATTCCTGTATTGTCTTTGCTTGAATTTTTACCTGGTAATTACTTAAAATATCATCAGGACTTTGATGATTTAAGGAAGGGAATTTTTATTATTCTTTGGCATCTTTAATAGCTTTCAATGGGATATTGCAGTTGGTTTAAATTACCTAGCCCTCTATTACGAGAAACTAGAATTCTGAGTTTGAAAATATTTAGCAAGTGGATATGTACTAAAATAGGGGGTCTAAATAGGCAAATATACATATAGAGTAAAAAGATAAGTTTGAGGACAAATCTTTGAAATTGTCAAGATATTGGGCAGACAAGTCCAGGAAAGTAAGATAATGCAATAAAATATTTGGAATAAAATCAGAAGAAAAAACAGTATCAGAGAGGTAAGAGGAAAACTGAGCATATGAATAAGAGAATATGCAATGTTAAACGTAGCAGGGGGAATAAATAATGCAGCAAGTAATTAATGGCCCATCCATGTGAAAGCATTAGTGATTTCAGCAACAGCACTTTCAAAGCCAAAGAGACAGAAGCCAGATCAGCACTACTGTGAATGGAGAGCAGAGGACGCATAATACAGCGAGCTCTAAATGTGCTCTCAAGAAGTTTTAATGAAGACAGAAGGAAAAAGAGGACCAACAAGCCCAGAGTGAGCTTTTGATGGTTTGTTTCATAGTGAGAGGTGCTCAAGAACAATTATATACTTTGGAGATGAACCACTAAAGAATATGTGGTTAGAGACAGATGAAAGAGAAAAGATGTACTGGCGGAATTTTGTTAAATACAAGTGGACAAAACCCACTTAAAATTACTTTAAAACAAAGAAATCCTAGTGCTTCATACAGTGAAGGTGCTGTATCTAGGCTTACATACTATGTCAGATTCTAAAATCCTTAATAACAGAGAGAAAATTACCATTTAGTATAAAATAGGAAAAATGTCCCAAAGCAGCACATGAAACCAAGTGTCCTATAAATATGTACAGGGAGAAATTTCTGTCACCTGGACACAGCCTCGGGTATTAGCCTTTCACCGAAAACTAATAAAAAAGTAGACGAAGCCGAAGAGAAGGAAAAGAGGAAAGGGGTATAGCAGAGAAAGAAAGGGAATCAAGGAAATATTGGAACCGTGCTTTGATTGGTGACAGGTGATGGTCCAGAAGTGGTACTGAACTTTGGACAGAAAAACCAATGCAGATGAGAGATTTTCATAAAATCACCCATTTCTTAATAAAACTAGGGGGAAAGAGGGCATTTTTTCATTAGACAGAGAGAAATCTGATATATAGACACAGTTGTTTTCCTAAAGCTGAGCTGCTATGTTTTCATGGATTTTGTGTAGCTCAGGCTTGAGAAAATATTAGAAGGAAGAAAAAAGTGTCTGGCCTGGGATCTACTACGGACCTTATCATATACATTGGAAAACTCCTCAGGGAACTTGGATATGCAACGCCTCAGCCTTGCTAGAGGAGTGTTTGGGAGAATGAGTATAGATTAGCATAGATTGGTAACTTCGTGGCTCCTAGTCTTACACATGCAGAGCTCATCATTGCTAAATCAGGTTTACATGTTGGAGTTCACAGGACTTATGGGAAGAACCTCCACCGACTACTGACGAAAATACACATTAGAGCACAATAGGTTAAGCTTTGTTTTCAATAAGCTTTAAACTACTTAAAGATTAGAGGATGAAGTCATAGAGTAATAGAAAATCTACATACTTGGGAAAAGAATAAAATTGCACAACGTTTTTCGATTTTAGCAAATAATAAACATCAAAATGTTCCATATATAATCCCTTTGACCTGCTCTTCTACTTCTAGAACAGTAACCTTTAGAATTGAAATCAAATATGCAAAGAGGTACATGCAAGGATGTTTATTATTTGTAACTTTGCAATATTGAAAATAAATATCAATATCTATCAATTAGAAACTGGCTGAGTACATTCTACTTAAATATAACAGATGCATAAAATGTACCTGAAACTTTCAATAGGAAAAAAGAGATTCATATGTATTTACCTATCTACTATACCCAAACTTGTGATAAAAGCAGAATAAAACCAGTAGATGTAGCAGATTTATTTATTTATTTATTTTGAGATAGAGCCTCAAGCTGTCACCCTGGGTAGAGTGCCATGGCATCACATTACACAGCAACCTCCAACTCCTGGGCTCAAGTGATCCTTCTGCCTCTGCCTCCCAAGCAGCTGGGACCACAGGCATCAGCCACAATGCCCGGCTATTTTTTGGTTGCAGCCGTCATTGTTGTTTGGCAGGTCTCGGCTGGATTCAAACCCACCAGCTTCGGTGTATGTGGATGGCGCCTTAGCCACTTGAGCCACAGGCACCAAGCCGATACGCCAGATTTACATACACATATATATAATTATATTTCATTATATATTTAAAATAATTAGAAAGATAAAAATGAAATTTAACAGTGACTCTCAAATATTGGGTTTTACAGAGACAATTTTCACTTCACTTGTGATTGTTGAAAAATACTTATACAAAATATGTGTTAATTTAATAATAAAAATATTAAATAACAGAACATTTTCATTATATAATAAAGAAAATGGTTATTGTAAAAGAGAGAAATTTAAGTCATTAAAAGAAAGAACTTAATGGACTCAGTAACAGTTAAGTATAAAGCACAGTGAAACACAAGGAGAGACAGATACAAATCTGGAGATTTATAGGTTTCAATGGTGGTGTTAACATTAAAAGATCGAAAAATGAGATGAGAAATTAATTGTATATACTGCTGTAGTTTCTAACTCTCATATTTATTATTAATTTTTTTTCAGTTTTTGACCAGGGTTGGGTTTGAACCCGCTACCTCTGGTATATGGGGCTGGCGCCCTACTCCTTTGAACCACAGGCACCGTCCTAACTTCCATATTTATTTTAACTACTACTTTATTGTACATCCTCTAACTATATACTTAGTTCTTCTTGTCTATTTGCAAGAACCTAAAATGGTCACTTGCTAGATCTTTACTGAATGAATAAATTAGAACTTTCCGGTTGGAAGTTCAAAGTTTACACCTTTATAGAAGCATCGTGAAGCTACATTGGGGATATGAGCTTAAAAGTCAGATGAAAATGTGAGACAATAGAAAAATAGGGCCAGAATCATCCTAAAGTTATTAGAAATAATGAACTATCTTAGAAAAACTGTTCAAGTGAATAGAATAATAAGAAAGAGAGGATTAAGAGGTGATCAATGTATGATTGCATTAGAAGGAAGGAACTAGCTATGTTAGTTTTAAGAATGTTTTAAGAAAGAGGAGTAATTTTTTTTTTTTTTTTGGCTGGGGCCAGGCTAGAACCTGCCACCCCCAGTATATGAGGCCAGTGTCCTACTCCTTGAGCCACAGGCACTGCCCCAAGAGGAGTAATTTTTAAAAATGAATTATCTCGAATGTGGGGAGGGGGGAGGGAGAAGGGAGGGGGGAATGGGTGGAGGGAGGGGGATTGGACAGACCATTTTTGAGGTATTTCTTACAGGGGTACAAGTGAAACTCTCTAAGAGTAGAATCAGAATGTTTTAAAACTATAACTGAGAAAATGACATGAAGGCTGTGTTGATCAGTTTGATGGAAGTAT
>CAUYQV010024015.1:0-10046 GCA_963574575.1 Galagoides demidoff | reverse complement strand
CCCCCCCCCCCCCCCCCCCCCCCCCCCCCCCCCCCCCCCCCCCCCCCCCCCCCCCCCCCCCCCCCCCCCCCCCCCCGCGCTGCCCTGCTCCCTCCTGCCTCCTCCTCGGGGCTGTGTGTCCTCGGCCCACCCAGCCTTGTGTCCATCTACACCGAGGAGCTCTCTGTCCTCCAGAGAGAGATTTTCTCCGAACTGGCCTGTGTCTGAGCACCCACGTCTGATAGAGCTGGTGCCCCAGCACACCTCCCCGGGTCTGTGCAGGTGGGTGGTAAATTCCATAAGGGCAGAAACCACATCTCATCCTCCTTGGAGCTGTCATCAGAAAGTCCCAAATATTGGACAACAAACCCAGCCAGCTACTGGGACATGAGGAAAGGAGGTGGGCGTGAGCTCGGCAGTGTCTACACAACCGTCTCTAAACGTGGGGTCCCCCACATCCCACCACTGCGGGGAACTGACACTCTGGTTCCCTCCCTTTCTCCCAGGTACCTCTGAGCCCCCAGCTACCAAAAGCCCTCCCAGGCACCTGGGCACTTCTCAGATCCCAACAAGACAAGTCTGGTCGCTGGTCATGTTGCATCTCTAAGTTCACAGTCACGGAGAGACCTTCCCCGCCCCCCGACACCAGGGCAGAAGCAAAAAGGCTGGGCTCAGAAGTCCAGGCGTGCCATGCTGCTCATCCCCTCCCAACCCCCAGCCTTGAAACGCAAGGAGCAAACACAGCAGGTAGCTGGGCACTCACGGGGGTCCCTGGTGGCCTCTGAGTCGGCACAAGCCCCATGCTTTGACCCTGTGTCACCCCACGGCTCCTTGGCACAAGTGATTCTGCCATTGTGATTCCTTGGGGAGACTCAGCAGGACAGTTCAACGTTGTCCCTTCCCACCCAGACCGTGAGGACCGATGTCCTGGGCAGCCACCAAGGAGAGGACAGGAGAGAGGATGTTGAGACCTCTCACCTGCAGGGTCCTGCCGGGGAGGGAGCCCTGGGCCCCGTGGGGGGGGGGGTGTTGTCCGTTGTGATTTGGTGGAGTTTTTCTTGTATGAAACACCACCATCACCACCTAAACCCAACCCACGTTTCCAAAAGAGGTGAAGTAGATTTTTCATCGCTAGCTTTGAACCTGCGGACCTCCCACAGTGCCAATAATTGCATTGCCAACAAGACACAGAGGTGCACCCACAAGCAGCACGAGACCTGGAGGTGGGTGGGACTCCCATCAATAAAACATCCACCACAGACACTCCTCCCCAGCAACTGCCGGGAGCAGGGGCCCTTCCCAGGGACGGCCGGGGAGGTTCAGGGAACAGGAGCCACCTTCCTTCCCAGCGGCCACCTCCACAGCTCGGGCATCCACAGACCACCTTCACAGTACCTGCCGTGTCTTCCTTCCACCTCCACTGGTACGAACCTAATTCTTTTCCTTAAATTAATTTTAAATCAACTCACTTTTTTTTTTTTAAACTTAGCCTCACATCTGTGAAATCTCAGCTATGATGCGGTAGTTATCGTTTTCTAAAAGGTCTTAAAATACCCAACTGTTAAAACTTAAAACTCATGTTATCATCTAAAATAGTCTCACGTAACAGGAGCCACCTTTGAAGAGACCTCAGTGGGGAGAGCTGAGGCTGGGGGGCCAAGGGGGTGGGCCAGGGGGTCAGGGGCCTGTCCGGGGCACTCGGGTCTCAGTCTCCCCGTCTCTAGGGGCAGGACTGGGGTTGAGGGTTCGGGGCGGGGAGCATGCCCACACACCTGCCCACACCCACTCCTTGTCCCTGGGGCCTTAACCTTTCTAGATTAACTAGACTCAGGTGGCCGAGGCTGGTGCCTGGCTCATAACTTCCTAATAGAAAGGGTCACCCATCATGTTCCAGCCTAAAAAAGAATTCTCAGTAGCAACACAGTAAGTGGCCAACAAGTTTCATTCTGATCCCATCTTAAACTCACTGCCAAGAGTCCATCTCACTGCCAAGAAAGTTCTGCTTAAGGAAAGCAAACAGCCAGTGTGACGAGGGAGCTGGCCTTGTGTGTGGACCACCGGCCCTCCCTCCTAGCACCTCCCAGGGGTCACAGACTGTGGCTTCTGTCCAAAAACTGCCAGCAGCAGAATCCTCTCATCCCACCCCACAAAGTCTAAGCAGGCAACTCTAGTGACTCCACTAGACACGGGTATCTTGTGTACAGGTATAACTATGACGGTGTTCCCCAGGGTAGACAGGACTCACAAGGCAGGACTCAAAAGTCAGAGGACAGAGACACTACACTGACCCACTGCAGTACACACGGATGAAATTCTCCAGAATTCATGTTTAAAATAGTATAATATAAATGTATTTTTTGAGATAGGCCCTTACTCAGGCTGCCACCAGGCTGCAGTAGCACAATCACAGCTCACTGCAACCTCAAATTCCCAGGCTCAAGCTGCCCTGAGTAGCCCAGACTACAGGTGTGCATCACCACTCAGCTAATACTTTTTATTTACTTATTTATTTATTTTGGTGGAGATGGAGTGTCACTATATTGTCCATCCTGGTCTCAAACTCCTGACCTCATGCAATCCTCCTGCCTTGGCCTCCCAAGGTGTTGGAATTATAGGCACACACCACCATTCCTGGCCTAAAATAAATCTATTTAAAACATCAGAGACACCTCTGCATTCTTAATATCCTAATGATCGAGCTGTAAACTTGTAGAAGAAACCACAATAAGGGGTTGCTAAAAGAAGCAAAAAAAAGTGTCAAATGACCACCTATCCGTCCTTTTGCATTTTAAGCAAATAACCCAGGCAGTGGCACGGCTCACTGGATCTGAAGGCCTGTGCTGTGTCCTCTGGGAAACTAACACAGGAACAGGACATAAGGAAAAGCTCTGGGGTCCAGGGGTTCTGGAAAAGCCACCACCATTGTACTGGCCCTAAGGCAGTGGCTCTCAGACCCTAGTGGGCCTCAGAATGACTGGGAGGGCTTGTTAAGACACCGTCTGCTGGGTGGCCACCACTGAGGTTCTGATCCAGCGGGTCTCAATTTAAACTAGCTAGCTTTGGGGTTCCTATTTGCATGTAGTAATTTTTTTTTTTTAATCTCAAACTGCTGGAGATTTAAATGGGGCTGAGAGTTTGCATTTCTGAAGGGTTCAGGTGAGCCCTCGCTGTAGGTCCAGGACCATGCCCTGCACACCACCACCACCACTCCTGAACCTCCCGCCCCTGCTGCTACCCTTTTTCTGTATAGGAAGAACCGTCCCCTGCCCCCCAGAGTATCACTTGGGCAATGTGAAATTTTTGATCCTCAGAAGACCACAAGGTCTCTTTAAAGTGTGATCACCGGTACGTGAAGGCATCTGAACATAAATGACGCCGATGGAGCCGGCACCACACAAAAATCACCACCCTCCCTGCAACTCACACCTGCAAAAATAAAATTAAAAAATAAAAAAATGAAGTGCTTGAGTTGCTACGAGTCTCTCTCAGGTTCACCCTCAGACACGTATAATAGTTGCAATACTCCGCGTATTCAAATGCGATGATGATAAAATAAAAATTTCAAACAACTGTATGTGACGTATGTACAGAAGAACTAGTCACCCAAAAATACACATTTGGAACACGTTCTGCTGTCAGTCCAAAGGCACCAAGCAGCTGAGATGACCAAGGCACTCGAGGGCAGGGCATGGTGGTAAAGAATTGGCCCTGACACATCTAACACACCCTTCCTTTCCACCCAAAGGCCTTTTCACCTGTCCACATGAAACAACTACCCATTATACAATCATATAGTAATCACTTTCTGCCAGAGAGACCTCCAGAAGCACCCCAAGAAGGGGCGCATGCCTCACGCCTTCTCTTGGTGAATCTCCTGGGCTGTACCTGGTTGTCTGTGAAGCGTTCTCTCCTCCCAGGCGAGGATGGAGCTAGTTCTTGGTTTCAAAGCCTTTCTGCTGCCACAGTCATTGGAAGTGGCTTGGGAGCACGCTGGTTTTGAAGGTTGCGTGGATAGCAACAGAGTGGGTGACATCCGTGTATCTGTGGCTGCCAGTGACAGTTCCATGACCAGCTACTCCCGTTTAACCACAAAGCAGCCAACTCCTTATTCTCTGGTGTAAGTTTCGGGGCCAAAATGGCAGCCAGAAGGAGAACAGGACAGACCCCTGTGACACGTGAGGACAGAAGCAGACTGTAGGGGTGTGCTGGGGAGGTGGGAAGCCAGGAGCAGCCGGTCCCACTGCCTCGGTTCTCCAGGGTTCAACAACCCCCATGACAAGACTGGACGCCTCGCCTTGACCAGGTCAAAGACAGCATTCTGGAAAGGCCTTTCACGGAGCTTCAGTGTTCTGGGCCCCAGAGTTTGAACAAAGAGGAATCAAGCATCCACCCGAGCTCTTTGCAACAGAGGCAGCTAGCTGGCCACACGCTGGCCTTGCAGTGACCACCTTCCCTCCCGAGAGTCCCGGCCCCTCCCGGGAGGCAGGCCAGCAACTGCATTCAGGGCCCCGGAGTCCCCCAGCCCCACGCTGTTTAGTTCTTCTCTATAAACAGAGTCAACCTAAAGCTGGTCAGCTGCTAGCCACATGGCGGTAATGAGCCCGAGAGCCCGGAGTTCACAATTATTGCTGATTTACTCTCTTCCTGATCTTAAATTTTATCAGCAAAACATCCTCTTGGCGATGGGTATGAAGCTAAACTTGAATAAAAAGCAATGCTAGGAAGAGTCCACGCAAGACACCGGCTATGAAAGGAAAATATTCAGACCCCGGGCTCGGCCTTGACCTTTCACTGTCTTTTAACATTAAACATTTGCCCCACCTTCAGAAAGATAAATGTGGCTTTTGATGACAGCCAATGTTATCTGAGAATTAAAATAGCCCTCTTGCAGTGCTCAACATTAAAGTCTTCCGCATTTGCAAAATTGCAAACAGATGCAACTCAAGTACCTGCAAATAATCTGCCAAGACCAATTTCAAAAGGGAGATTTCAAAATATGTGGAAGTCATTAGGACATGTATTATTTTTGCAATGAATAGGCGCCAGGAGTGTCTCAAGGAGCAGATGGGTGCTACTTTGTTTATAAAAGATCAACAGAATATTCGGCTGTAAATGAAGACATATAAGCTATATGAAACAATTATGGTGAAATGGCGAACATTTCAAAGCTAATTGTAATGGTCTTTTAAGATCTGAATTCCTCATTTCTTACTGCATGCTAAAATATCATTTTAGTTTTGGGTCTTGATTGATATAATTACCAAAATGACAGAAAATTAAAGTAAATGCTGTCAGTTTTACTGTTGTAAATGTTGTTACTTTATCACTTGTTTACAGTTGAACCAATACTGATAAATGAATATTTTTCAACATGAATAAAAAATGTGACCTCCGTCTCCCGGAAATCTTCAGAAAGGACCAGCCCCAGACATTCGAGAACCCAAGCAGACAGAGGGAACCTCAAACTGCATTATAACAGAATTCCAAATAGCCTCTCTCTCACACACACGCGCGCCCAGCTTCAGAAAGCTCCTGTTGCTAATAAAAAATCTCCATCATGTGGAAGGGGAGAAACAGGACCAGCCAACGCTCGCCCTTGCCCGGGTCTCTCCGGACGCCTGTGTCACTGCCCAAGCAGGACTGAGTTAAGCGTCTCTCTTCTATTTTCCTGTTTTATATTGGTAATCATGTGAATTAGATAATTACTCATGGAAAATGTGATTAAACATACGTCGCTATTGCCAATACCGAATCACGAAGAAAGGGCATTTCTGTGAATTGCTTTTAACATAAATAGCAAACTGGGCTCGTAAAAGATATCCAATTAGGCCAATACCTAATGATAGATGGGCCGGTCCTGTGACTTGCAAAGATGCAAATTGGTTGCAGGGAAGTGAGGGACGGAATAAGACATCTTAGATCTGTGCTCTCACAAAAGACAGCTCTGCCCCGGAAGCTTTCCAAATCGCACTAACTCCTACCAACTCGGGTGTCCTCTTTCTTTTTTCTACAGGGAAGTTTCTGCAGGGGTCCCGAATCCTGAGTGCCGCGGAAATACGAAATACGTTCTCCACAGCTGTAAATTCAGGGGAGGTGGGAGAGAGAGAGAGAAAGAAAAAAGAGGAGTGAGAAACTCAGGCTAAAGACACAGGTCTGAAAGGAAGAACACAGGAGAAGTGGAGGCTGGCAGCCTGCAGATGCAGAGGGCTCCTGGCACCCCAGCCCTCTCCCACCCCCCGAGACACAAATCGCCGCTCAGCAACGGAGCAATCGCAAGGGAGGCTGTTGGCCTCAGTGTTCCCTTCCTCTCTCTCCTGACTCACCGGCACCACTTTTCTGTAAGTCTTTAAACCAAGCACACATATTCTCCCATGACAGGGCCCATGCAGACGAGACTCTGCACCCTACAATCACTGATGAAATTTGTATTGACTCCAAAATCAAAAGTAATGAGAAGAAAATTGGTTCACAGCCTGACCCGACAGTTCCAGACTGCTGTATTGAAGTTGCAGAAAGACATTTTTTTTATTGTCTCCAGATTTCAATTAATGACATCGAGCTACCCCATCCTCACATTATTAGTTTGAACAGAAGATCAGATTTAAGAAGTTTCACTAAATTAATTACCATAATAGTATCTCGCGTTTCTGGAAAACCTTCCCGTTTCGTAAAGGGAACGGATTCCTTTGACAGAGTTCCCCCAAACCAAAGGCACAACCACCCCATTCTGTGACTATCTGGGTCCTTGGATGTGCTTCTGGGCAAAACTGCAAGCACTCTCAGTCCGCCTACTCTGGGCAGGATCATGAAATCCTAGCCCATCTCAGCTGTAATCACATTCCTGCAAACATTTCTTGTTAGGTTTTAGCACCCATACTAAAAGTCCTCATTCTCACCACCCCAAGCTCTGAAGCCATATGTTCCCAACAAATTCATAGGAGTAAACCCACCAATAATCACCCTGAAAGCCACAAAGGAGAGTCATCCTCTTTTGAATGGGGAAAAAAAAAAAAAAAAAGAATATATCCAGAGACACCATCATTGCCCCTATGTTGAGTAAAAATGCAAATTATACCACACGGTGCTAAATTATTCTGGGATATTTCATAATGTGAATTAATACCCACTAGAGGCTAAGCTGAGATCATCAAACTCATTTCACATAAGACAACGAATTTAACCACCCGTGACTCAATGAGTGAGAAGTTAACACGGTATCCGGCAACACGAACCACGCCAAGGTAGATTGTCTTTAAATAAAATAACCTGCTTTCGAGACTTTTCTGTTCAGCGCTAACTTTCTCAGCTCTCACCAGATGGCAGAGCCTTTAACGCTCAGCCCTTCCATTCATATCATGATGAAAATTATTTCTGTGGCGATCAGCCTGCATCCAGCACCATCTTCTATCAAGCCCAAGCAAAAATCCTATTTCACTAAAGTGAAACCACAGGCAGAAAGCGCTTTGCTACCTCCTAGGCTGTGCACGGTTGGGCTACCGACTCCTACTTAGCTAAAACAAATGTCATATTTTTCCAGTTCACATTGGAGGGCCCACATTCCAGAGGAAGGTTGAAGGATTTTTTTTTTCTTCTTTCAAACAAGAACAATCAAATTTAAAGACAACTCTCCGGAAGAGGGGAAAAAAAAAAAAAAAGAATCAAAGGATCTCTACCCCAGTGCCAAATGGGTCCCTAATGCACTTGAACAATAAGGCAGGCTGTGTTCCTACCCTGGGATAACACTGTCCGTATGAGTCCTAGGAATTTAGTATAGCTGACAGTTTCTCTCAACCACCCATAACATTCTTTCCTGTCTCATTGGAGCTGGCAGAGGAGAATTCTGTAATTGAGTGGTACAGAACATGTGCCCTCCTTGCTGGAAGATGACAGATGGATTATAAAAACTTCAAAGCCAAGCATTTGGAGCACCAGGGGAGAGATAGTGGGTATTTGAACTCTCCGTCTTTACCCAGGAGACAATGGCACTCTGACATGGAGCATATATCAAGGAATGGTGTAACTAGATAGACATAATCTTTCTTTTCACTGAGTATTTAACATTCTGTTAGGAACAAGTTTCAGCCCAGCTAAAGTGCACCTCATCTCCCCGCTAATCGTCATCGTGCGATGGTGACATGGCCCGCCCCCCACCCCCTTGCAATTGTGGTTAAGTCAGTCTTTTCTGCAAACTGATTTTTTTTTTTAAAGAACAGGAACTGCTTCTGCTTTAGGAAGGCAAAAAAAAAAAAAAAAGTAGAAATGAAGCATCGCTTTGGAATTAAGCGTCTTTTCTGACTCACTAATCTGATGAGGCTTTTATTTACGAAGCTTGTTCCCCTTCCTTGTGACTAAGGAAGGGCTCACACACATGGCTGGAGGACCACACGCCACCAATTACCAATCTCAAAGCGCAGCCGTGACTCACCTGAGCCCAGCTGAAGCTGGCGGCGCTAACATCACCCCACATGTCCCCCAGTGAGCAAGCCTCTCGCCCCTCCTCCTGCCCTCCAGGCCAGCCAGGACACACATGACCACAGCCAACTGGTGGGGTCACAGTCGAAGATCCTGAATGACCCCTGCACCCTCTGCTTGATCAGCCAGCCCCTGAGTCTGGGCTGGGGAAAAGGAAGAAACCAAAACAAGGCAGAAATGTGATTTTGAGCAATTCCTAAAAATCCAAATTCATGGTGTTGGGCAGCTCAAGGGCCCCTGTCAGCAAAGCTCCAATTACAGAGTGAGTCCCCGGCCCCGAAATACTGCCTCACACTGAGGTCCAAGCTGCAGGAGGACTTGTGTTGGTATGATGAATTATAATCCAAAAAAAAAAAAACCTTAAATTTTCTATGTCTCTTAAAATTTTGATAGAGACATAAAATGGCTTATAGAATTCTAATTATAGCAACAGACTTCAAAAAATGTCTCAATGTCAGAGATTAGTGAATCAAAGGCACATTTTTTAAATCAATTCTTTCTTCTGAATATTAACAGTATTTATCATTCACACTGCCCTCTGGAAACACTGGCTAGAATCCCTCTCCACATTGGACCAGGAGGGTCTCCCTGCAGGAATGAGGCTGATGAAATGAGGGCTCCTGAGGGGTGAAGATTTGCCAGGAGGGTGAATGGCCCAACTGGTGGGAGTGCTGGGAGCTTCAGGATCTGATTCCGATTCTTTTCTGCTCTCTATTACTTATCAACATGACCACCACCACCACCACCACCACCACCACCACCATCCATAACCACCATCATGACCACCATCACCACCACCATCTCTACCTTCACTACCACCACCATCATCACCACCACTACCTCCACCACCACCACCACCACCACCACCATCCATCACCACCATCATCACCATCATCACCACCATCCATCACCACCATCACCACCACCACCACCACCATCCATCACCACCATCACCATCATCACCACCATCCATCACCACCATCACCACCACCATCTCCACCATCACCACCACCACCACCACCATCCATCACCACCATCACCATCATCATCACCATCCATCACCACCTTCACCACAACCACCACCACCATCTCCACCTTTACCACCACCACCACCACCATCACCACCACCACCCTCCATCACCACCATCCATCACCACCACCACCTCCACCACCAGCATCTCCACCTTCACCACCATCACCATCATCACCACCATCACCACCATCCATCACCTCCACCACCATCATCACCACCACCACCACCACCCATCACCACCACCCATCACCACCACCCATCACCACCACCCATCACCACCATCCATCACCACCATCATCACCACCACCATCACCACCATCATCATCACCACCATCACCACCATCATCACCACCATCATCACCATCATCACCACCACCATCTCCACCATCATCACCACCACCATCACCACCATCCATCACCTCCACCACCATCATCACCACCACCATCATCACCACCATCATCACCATCATCACCATCATCACCACCATCATCACCACCATCATCATCACCACCATCATCACCATCATCACCATCATCACCACCATCATCACCACCATCATCA
>CAUYQV010024014.1:0-14807 GCA_963574575.1 Galagoides demidoff | reverse complement strand
TAATAAGTCTCACATCCAATGGTAGAATATGTATATACAATGTGGTGTATATATAGATATTGTAGATCTATTAGTTTATGTTTTTCAAAATTAAGTACTGATAAAGGCATGTTAGCTAGATGTACTAAAATAAAATAAAATGAAATAAAATAAAATAAAACAGTTGGCTTGGCGTCCATAGCTCAGTGGTTAGGGCACTGGCCACATGCATCAGGCCTGCTAAACAACAATGAGAAATAACAAAAAAAATAGCGGGATGTTGTGACAGGTGCCTGTAGTCCCAGCACCTCCCAAGTCCGAGCACTTGGGAGACTGAGGCGAGAGAATCGCTTAAGCCCAAGAGTTTGAGGTTGCTGTGAGCTGTGACACCACAGCACTATACCCAGGGTGACATAGTGAGACTCTGGACTCTGAAAAAAAGAAAAAAAAAGTTGCAATTTTTTTTCAGTTTATTAAATATTTATTGAAGCACATATTTCAACAGGAAAATGTCAAAGTTAATTTAGCACTCAAATATTTCTCATTGGCAGTTCATATCAGTACTGTACTGGTGAGGCATTGACACTAATTTACTACTTGCATATTCCCTGACAAATTATTCCTGAATTTCTTCAATATTGGCCAAAATGTCTTAGTCAATTACATACTGTAAAAAGGGATACCTGAAAGCAGGTAATTTATAATGAAAAGAGTTTTCTTTGGCTCACAGTCCCGCCATCTATGTAAGACGCACTTCATAGGCATCTGCTTCTGGTGAGGGCAGCAGGGTGCGTCCACTCAAACAGGTGTCACTGGCAAAAGAGAGAACAAAAAAGAAAGGCTTTTTTTCAACACAACAGCATCAACCTATTCATGAAGGATCTGCCCCTATGACCCAAATAGCTCTCACCAGGCCTCATCTCCTACAACGGGGATCAAATTTGTACATTGAGAACTGCCTGAGCTCACAGGCTCAGACCAGCCTGAGCAAGAGGAAGACACTGTCTCTAAAAATAGCCAGGTGTTGTGGCAGGCACCTGTAGTCCCAGCTACTCAGGAGGCCGAGGCAAGAGAATCACGTGAGCTTGAGTTTGAGGTTGCTGTGAGCTATGATGTCACAGCACCCTACTGAGGGTGACACAGTGAGACCCTGTATCAATAAAAAAGAGAGAGAGAAAGTTGAAAAGCACAGATATCCAAACTATCTCACAAAAGAAATTAGTGTAGAAAAAAAAAAAAAGCTGTAACTTACCAACCAATCCTATTATTAGAGGTAGTCCCAGATAGTAACCATTTAATTGAATAAAGTTGAATTCACCAGGCACCAGAGACCAATAAACAAACAAGTAAACTTGGGGTATACATACTGTAGACACAAACTTTTAGTTAATCATGGTTATCAGTAAAAAGAACAAAATTAGGATGATCATATTAAAAAATTAAATGTGAATAAAAATGCACTTATCAAAGCCTACCTGTAGGTTTATTCACCCTAGGAATAGTTCATTGTTTTGCAATACTTCATGTATTTTTAATGCAGAACTATTAATAATAATTACAGAACTCAAAAAGATGGAAGGTTAAATGAATGGTATTATATATACCTACCTGATAAAGGTTCATACTCCATAATTTTTAGACTGTCTTTTTGTATTATAATTCAGCCATTAAAAGTAGGAATTTACTTCTCCAAAGACTAAGGAAGGAATTTTAATGTGCCATAGCTTTGTCAAAACAAACAATTTAAATTCTTCTTGTGAAAATATTTTGATCAAACAAGATATATTTTTTTTCCATGTAGACTCAGAAAAACTCCCTTAGCTACCAGGGCCCAGAATTACCATAATTCTGAGCTTTCTAAATGCAAATTAAAGAAAACCAAGTGATAGGTGAAACTCTGGCACATACCCTGATTTAAATGAGAACAATGGGAATACCAAAAACACTTTCCTTATGTTCCTATTACCAACTGGTTAATTGAAATACTTTTAGCAATGTGCAAAACATTCACATTGGTTCCCTTACATGTAGATAAATGGCCATTATGGTTAAAAAAAAAAAAAAAAGAAAAGAAAAGCCAATTGTAAGCCTCTGAAATTGTCCTACAACAAGATAGTAAAGCAAAGGTAATACAATTATTTCAGGCAGAGAAATTGTAGAGATCAGCACTACCAGTAGGCATGTATAGATGGTGATCATTACTACATCGTGTTTTAATCCATTCACAGGGAAATAAAATGCATTATGACAAATTATAGAAAATTAATATAAACTTAACCAAGTGTACCTATAATTTCATCTGTTATATGTGATGTAGTACATTATTTGGATAAATCAATGTTGCACCTTAATATTGCAAATCAAATAAAATCTTTCATAGCCACGTAAAATTGATATAGTTATTTAAAAATGAGATAAATAATTTTTTCTTAAGTCTTAAGAATTTTAATTCCTTTTATGTAAAATAGCTAAATTCATAAGTGAAGTTTATATTTAAACTTAACTGATTTTACTTGCTTAGGCAATGTGGCAGTATAAAAGTGATTAACATAGAATATTTTCTTTGAAATCAGCAGAGAATACAAAAAATATTTGGTTAATTTCCCAATTTCGACAGAGCTCTCCAAATACTAAGCAGTTTTTCATTGTTTTTATATTTTCGCATGCACTTTTTTGTTTGTTTTTAAATCAGTCTTGGCCCTTGTTAAGTGACTGATTATACAACCCTCCATATCTGTGGATTTTTTTTTAAATTTTAGACGGTAACTTAATGTAGAGAATATGTTTTTTACTAGTGAATATCACTTTGTATGTCTATATTTTATGGTCAACTTAACTAGCATAAATCCTATCTAGTAAAACATCCAGTCTTAATGACAGCTGTGTATAGCATGAATAAATTAACAAGGTAAATGTTTACCCTTGAAATATATTAAAATTTGGTTTATGTAAATTTGTTTTAATACTTAAAAATAAGAATGCAATAAAATATTGAAAGTTTTATTTTAGATTTAATATGGTCCTCTGAATATAGACATAATTATCTAAATTTTTATTTTTATATATGCTATGGATTTATGTGAAAGCATAAATAATAAATATAGCAAATATTGATTAAGTAAAATCACAAATGTACCTTAAAATCAATTAAAACATTTTAGTTGATATCTGACCAAAATTAGAGCACAAAGTTGTCAGTTTTAACTTTTAAAATATAATTATTGACTTTATCTTATTATGTCAAATTCTGAAAGTTCAGTCTTTAGGGATTTTTACCAATTTTAGAGAAATATACAAGTTATGTCGTTAATGCAATACCTAAAGCATTTATTTAATTGTATCCTGATAACTATAGTCAACACATATTTCTATGTTTTATTCACTCAAAACGTCAGAATACATGTATATGACTTATATGCTACTCTAAAGGACACTGTATTACTTCAAGTAATATAATTAGAAAATAAGATAACTTGATAATGCATAAAGGTAGAAAATACTATGAAACTCATATGAAATATACTTAAAAATTATGTTATTTAGCATTGTAGAGAAAGATACAAAAATTAGCTGAAATATTGTGAAAGTAGTTGTTGCTAAGATATAGAAATTGTCTTGGAAGGGGTATGTTTATTTGTTTCTATCACCATTTCAAATTCCTATATACTGAAAGGTTTAAAAACAATTCTTTGAATATTTTATGATTTCTGCCATTTGGAATGACATAGCTGAATTCTCTGTTCAAGGTCTCACTATCCTGCAACCAAGAAATCTGTTGGCTTGAATTCTTATGTGAAGCTTATTGCTTCCAAACTTACTGAGGGTGTTGGAAGAATTTTGTTCCTTGTGGTGGCAGAGCTGAGATCTCCATGTTCTCCTTGCTGGCTGTCAGCAATCAGATACTCTGCTATGGTGACATGTTGGATGGTAGGCAGCTTGTAAAGATTTTCCTTGATGGCAGAGTCTCCTGATATGTACCTCTTTGTGCAATCACTATTTCTTAAGTATAGACTTAATCTAGTGATTTGTTTCTAAAGTATAAAAATTAACAGAGGTGTGTCAACGACATTTCCATAATTAGGTTGTAAAGAAGGAATTGTCGAGGGTCTGCCTTACTGCCTTATTCGTGTATTGTGCTTTGGATTTATCCCTTTCCAGTGTGTATACAGAGAAAACATGCCCTATGTTTTATGAGAAACTATTCCTATAAATGTGGATCCTTGCTATATTTGTTAACTTGTTGAACAACTTTAAGCATAAGAAAATATTTTAGAAATACATGAATTACAGAATAGATCTTGTTACAGATTTTTTTCTTACTGTGCTATAAAGAATCCTCTATATCAGAGTTATTAAAGTTGGGTGGAGGTGCTAAAATTTGGGAGCAATATCCTGGAGTAAAACATAATCTCTAAAAGCAGGGCCAAGGAATTTACATGATAATGGCCTTGTCCAAAAGTAGTCTTTTTAACTATTGAAACCAAGAGGTCTTGCTAGATTTTTTTATTATTATCATTTTAATCATCGTATTGTAAAGGGTGAACCAATTCAAGAAACCAGCTACTCACATTTTTGAATGTTTATATTTTAAATTAGCTTAAGTGAGAAATTAGTAATTTTTTAGAAAATGGAATTCAATACTATTACTTGTTTTTCTTTTTATTGCATTCCTTTTGAATACATTAGTTACTTAAACTAAAAAATGATTTTATATGTCTTTTTCAAGGACAAATAAATAGAAAGATTTTTGTCAAGATGCCAAGGAAAGAAAATGCCTTCAATATCAGATTCTATATTATTAGAAAATAAGGGGAAAAGATAACTCTCTACATTGAAACAATAATATAGAGTTCCATCTATCTTTATTTATTTATTTATTTATTTGCAAAGAGAGAGTCCCCAGGTAGCTTATCTGGTGAATTTATTTATTTATTTATTTATATTATTAAATCATAGCTGTGTACATTAATACAGTCATGGGGTACCCTGTGCTGTTTTTATATACAATTTGAAATATTTTCATCAACCAGTTGACATAGCTTTCATGTCATTTTCTTAGTTATTGTTTTAAGACATTTATATTCTACATTTAGAAATATGTATTTTAAATTTATTGCTTTTATTTTTGTGAAGTATATTTGTTATAAGTTTAATACAATGTTTTATTATGGCCCATGAAGTCATGCTTAATTCATTTTAACAATTACTTGTAATTTTAAGTAATTCCCTATTAAAATTATTTTTTTCCTGGTTTTGCTTTTACAAAGTTGTATGAACATTCTGCTCATACTGTTTTATGTTTGTGTTAAGTACTTTGGATGAACACGTCATAAATAGACCTCTTGTTGCTTCCACTGTGTTTTTACAATAATTTCTTTGCACTTATAGAAAAAGCTATAGTGTCTGTCTCTCAGTGGCTGAGAAGGGGCATGAAATCAGAATGTGCTTCTTGACTAACTTGCGAACCGTGTAAAAAATTTATTTAATCTGTGTGTGCTCATTTTTATTGTTTGTAAAATGAGTCAGATGGTAATGGCCACTTCATTGGTTTGGTGCTTAAAAGTAAATAATAAAATTATTTCAGTATTTAGGATTGATCTGGACACATGAAAAGGACCCAATAATTTTTGATAATCACTAATACTGCTGTCATTGGTATTGCTGAAATTATTACTCTACTTTGCGTTCTCATTATTTCTCTCACAAAGTTATAGACACTTTAAAGGAAAGTTTAAGGTCTTCTTGGTCTACTCAATCTGAAGAACCTCCATATTGCACGTGGAATTTAAGTACTCAATAAATGTTTCTGTAATTCAATGATAGGAGCCATAACTCAATTTTGACTATGCCCATGCATAGTCATTATGCCTGTGTCATGATAAAAGGTTCCGACTGATTGTCAGGGGGCTCTCTCAGATCAGTTTAGACTCCTGAATCAAAGCATTTCTAGAAGTTACAGATCAATGGAAAGTAGAGTTTTGAAAATCCCCAACCTGAAATGTCACTCTTCTCAGGCAATGACTTAAGATCTTTAAATACTTCTTTAGCATTAACTCACTAGTTCTATTTTGTATATAAATTCTGTTCATTCTTTGTCCCCTATGTTTTTTTAATTGTCAGTGATTTTTCAGCTATGGGAAAATGTAAACAATCTATTTAATAAACTCCTGTTCCGATTAATTTTTTCTCCTTTCCCAGGAAAAGTATTTCATGACTATATTACAATTATATAAATTACAGTTTTTATTTTACAATAATGTATGCATCGTTTCCAGGAACCATGTGATTTTATCATTTTTTTCTTGTAGGTCAGCCTTTCTAGTCTTCCCCTCAAAATGTGGGATTAATATTAGGTCATTAAATCAGAAATCAATTTTGTATCAAAAGTTTTTTATACCTCAAATGAGGAGCAGTATAATTATTAGTCAACATACACCTAAACTATTGACAGAGTTTTGCTGCCTTAATGGTAACTAGTAATTGTCCTAATGGTAATAGCAAAGAAGCCCCATGAGCCAATGGCAATAAAATCACAAAAGATGTTGTTCACAGCCTGTGGAGAATTTACTATATTTCCTTGCAAGTGGTCCAAAGCCTGAAAGCAGCAGTAGTCAGTTGGCGCCAGGTCTGGTGAAAGCAGTTGATGACAGAAAGTTTCCAAGTCCCGCTTCTGTGGTTTGAGCAGCATTGTTTGGGTGACATGTGGTTGAGCATTGCCTTGCAAGAGGATTGGCCTGTCTCTATTGCCCAATTTCAGCTGCTTACTCACAAGCGTCCTGATCATTTTGTCTAATAGATTTCAGCACACATCTCCTATAACCCAGTGACCAAGATTCATACGGTTGTACTGCTGGACCACCACGCAGGCACCACCCCTTTTTTGATCAATTTTGGACTGTGCTTCAGCACTTCATCTTTGTCTATTCTAACCATTGGGCCGAATGCTTGCAGTTGTAAAAATGAATCAATTTTTTATCACTTGAAATAGTACATTGTAGAAATTGTTTGCCTTTATGTCATGATAACAAAGAAAGGCAAGCTTCAAGACAATTTATTTTTTGCCATTCATTTAACTCATGAAGAACCCATCTATCTGTACAGTTTCTTTACCTTGCCATTTGTTTCAAATGTTGCAATATTTTTGGAGTAGTAAATCAAACCCTCCTGCTAATTCATACTCAGGTTGAGATGGATTCACTATGACTGTAGCTTTCAGCTCATCATTATCCACCTTGTTTGCAGGTCACTTTTGTAGCTTATTTTCAAGATTAAAATCACCAGAACAGATCTCCTCAAACTGTCAATGTACTGTGCACTTATCAGCCACATCCACCCATAGAGCAGTGTCTGCTGCTTTGGTCCTTTGGCCATACAATGGAATTCATAATCGAAAATCACACAAATTTTACTGGTTCCACATAAAATGCTCTAAAATCTTGAAAGATAATCACAAACCAAAATGTGCATATCGATACCTACAAATTAAAAAAAAAGCAAGAGAGGCATCAAAGTGAAATCTCAGAGATAGCAATTGTCGAATTTAGTACTTAAGAAAATGCAACTTTCATCCTTAATAAACTAATAAATTCTTGCCTTTTGTTTTATTTATTTATTTATTTTATTAAATCATAGCTATGTACATTAATACCATCATGGGGGACAGTGTACTCTTTCTGTATACAATTTGAAATACTTTCATCTAACTGGTTAACACAGCCTTCATGTCTTTTTCTTAGTTATTGTGTTAGACATTTATATTCTACATTTAGAGAGATTCACATGTACCCTTATAGGATGAACCATACGCGTGATCCCACCAATCACCCTCCCCCCTCCCCCCCCTTTTTTTTTAAGATGGCTAAGATTTAAATATGATGAATTATTTTTCTTTCCTTTTTTTTTTTTTTGGTTACTAAGTCCCTTTTAGTCAATATTTCTACTAAAAATTAGTAATTTTGAAACTTCATAAAACATAGACTATGAAAGGAAAAATTATATACATTCACAGTCACAACAGCAGAAAATAAGCCTCATTACTTATGGGACCTATCTCCTCACGGACGTTTTTCTATATGTATGTAGCTTTGTAATAACTAGAATGTTATGATGAATTATTTTTCATGGCCTGCAAAGTTTCCGCTGATGTGATGAAGTGTTGATGGGAGGGACCTAGAGAGGGAAGAAAAGTTCAGATATAGGAGAGAGAAGGACCAATAAAAGAACATGTTCTCTTAAAATGCAGAAGAAAGAAGACTTGAGAGTACTTAGGAAAAAATAAATTAATAAGTGAGCATATAGGTCAGTTTTAGAGCTCATGACAGGAAGATAAGGATATTACCTACTGATGGCTAGTATTTTCTTAGTGAATTCATCTGCTGAAAGTGATATAATATGTGATGATGTAGAAGTTTGTCATGGCAGTACTCATATTAATGAAATGTTAAAACCAATAAAATTGCTTACCATAGGGAATGGTAAGATAAATTATGATATGTGTCTACACTGTTCTAGTACATAGGATTTAAAAATCATATTATAGAGAAGTATTTGATTTTATCTCAAAGGGAACTATTCATGACATATTTTAAATAAAAATAATTTTACAAAAAAGTATACAGGGTGTAATCACAACTAACAAATATAAATACTGAAATATGTAAAGTGGGAAGGACTAGAAAGATATACAGTATGTAAATATTAATTGCATATGTTATGTACACATATATATTGCACATATATAGCATGTATGTGTGTATATATATTCAGGAGTAGAAGGAATAATGTGATCTACATTTCCATCTTTGCACTGTTCTGGATTTCACTAACTTTCTAAACAAATATGAATAGACGTATATATATCTACACTTAGTCATTAGGAACAATATTTTACAAATGAAAAATAAGCTATTTAATTCAATAATAGCTCATTATATTATCATCAATGTTTGCATAATTTTTACAGTTCATTTATAATTTCTTTGCTGGATCCTCAGCACCTGGCTCATTGAAGATACTTCAAAATTTTTGTTAAAATGATATAAACTAAAAAATAAAATAACTTACCCCACATTTCAGTATAGATAGTATAAAGTAATGTTTGTAGAAGTACACTTTCATTGAAAAAACACGAGGCTGAATCATGTGTTAATAAAAATAAGTACCATGATTTTAAGCTCTTAGTACATGCCTGACACTTGATTAGCACTTAATCCTTAGAGCTACTCTGCGAGGGGGGTCATGAATATTATGACCATTCATGAAGCAGAAAAATGAACCCTTGAAAGGTCATTGGGTTGAAACTATTCACTGTAGGGTGGCTGAGGTTTGAAACCCAGGTCTGTGTGACTTTAGAGGTATTGTGCTACCCTACACAGTGACAGAAAGCACTAAATAGCCTCTGACCAGGCTACTGCAAAAACCCCCATCTCTGCTAGTAAATAGCACATTTTAATTAAAACAAAACATCAAAAGAACCAATAAAATAAAAAAATCTACATTTTATTAATAAGTAAGCACCATTTACTATACAAAAAGAAATTTGGACAGTCTTTCTGGCAGGAAAATTAATATTGCCAATGCTACAGAGACAATCACAAGCCCTGTCTCATTCCTTAAGTAATTAGCAATAGTTAAAAAGGTTTTTAAAGGACAAAAATAAAAATCAAGTGAAAATTGAAAATGACACAAATGGCACCTTTTCACTGAAAAAGCTTTCAACAACTGTGGATTTGGTCTAAGGGTATTTGCTAATTGTGCTGCTATTTCAACCATTACCATCAGTAGAATGTAGAATCAGGAACACTAAGCAAGCTGCAAATAATATTCTTTCTCACATGTAAGCAAAGTTTTAAACCCATTTCCCTTATCCATTTCCCCTCCTACATCCAGAAAACATTTATTGAACAGTTACCCTCTGCCTGTTTAAAGTACTGCTCAATGGGATATTATTTGATGCAATTTAATTGATATGATGACAACTTTGACTTGATAAAGTAAAACAGCAAATTAATCTTTATCATCAAGATATTTGTAAGAGTATTTTTTAATCAATACTGTGGAATTTCTTTCAATATCCTCTACATCCTTATCCCTACATCAACTGAAAAAACAAGTAATTAAGAAAAAAAAGTGAAATACATGTTTCAGCAACAAAAGACAACAGATATTTTCTTGTTATTCTCAGCTGGTAGCAGTTGGGAGGGTATGTTTGTTTTGATTTATTTGTTTTGTTTTATTTTCTCCTGAATCCATTAAAATAGAAATGAAAATATTTTACATCTCTCTCTTTTCATCCAAGAAGCTCAAAGGATTTACAAAATTGAATGCATCTATATAACCTCTATAAAAAAAATGGAAGAAAAAATATCTGAGGGAGGAGTCAAGATGGATGCTAGAAACAGCTTTCTCCAGAGGCTCCTGTCCAGACGGAGGGATATTGGAATGAGGTAGACTCAGAGAAGCTGAAAGTGGGGAGCTGAGCACAGAGAGAAGAAAGTGTGAAGTACACATCATCCAGGCCTAGACAAGCAGCAGAAACAAGAAAGAGGAAGAAAGACAACAAACATCAGGTGTAGAGCTGAGCACCAAGAGGACAAGAGACCCCTCTCTCAAGCAGGAGTTCCACACTGGGCTTTCCCAAGTAGCAAAGAACAAAGTCTCACCTTACCCCACAGGAGAGTGCTGCTAAGTCCAAGTCCTCCTTTACCAGTGAGGTCCCACCACGAAACCTAGACTCCATCCTCCCTGGCACAAAAGTGATCAAATATTTTCCCACAATCCCAAACACACATCTTATCTTTACCCCATCCTAGTTGCCTGAAGGACTACCCCCTACAGAGGCCTGATGGTTGGAGGAGTTCATTAAGAGGCCCAGGAATTCTGTGGGCTTCTGAGCTGCCCCTCAAAACTGTGATGCCACAGTCTTAAATTTACTGAGGAAAGCGGAAAAATTTCCTGTCTCTCTTTCCCACTAGAAAAGACCCTTCTCCAGTTCCTCAGAAATTCTCAGTCAGATCTGCCTAAGGATTTCTGTTTGGGGCCTGCCAGTCCAATCTCTGAGTTCGATTGAGTGGACACTACCTGAGCAACCTTTGACTAGAACTCTGGGCCAATACTGTCTGCTGGACATCTCCTGACCCTTGATTGGGTGGGCAGTTCCTGAACTGCCTGAACAGCTTTGGCTGTAATCTCTGTACCAGTACTGCCTACCAGGAGGCCTTCTGAGCTTGATTGGGTGAGCAGTGCCTGTACTGCCTGAGTGACTTTTATTGGCATCTCTGGTCCAATGCTGGTGACCAGGTGGCCCCTTGAGCTTGATGAGGTGGGTAAAGCCCGTGCTACCAGAGCAACTTAGACTATAACTCTGGGCCAGTGCTCTGCACTGATTTTTGTCCCCCTGGAGCTGCTGTTTGGTGCTACTGATACACCACTTGTCTGCTACTGTTAAAGCACTAGTAGCATTGCAATAGTGAGGAGTGGATTCAGCTGGTCTATTTGCAGATTACCCTCATCTGGCTATCCCCAATGAGGGCAGGGCCTCAGGTGTCTGTATTTTTGCCGAGCAAATATTTCTCCATAATACTGCAACTCCTTAGGATTGGGTAAAGGCTAGGCTGACATTAAGACAGACCCAGGCTGGGATATCTCACCAAGCTGACCCTCAGAATATTTGACTGTATCCCTAAAAGGGACCTCTGCAAATCTCTAGGGGATAGGCCACAAGCACAAGCTCTAGCTCATTGGAAAAGTAGTGGTTAGCTCCAGTTCCAAGGGCATCCCAAGCAAGTCTCACCCAGCCAGAGAAAATTACAATAGGTATAGTGCTTCCTAAGAGTCCCCTACTGGATTATCTCTCAACAAGCATTGAGGGACAACCTATTAATTCAATTTAAAAAGTATAATTAACATATTAAAAAAACAAGAAGTTGAAAATACTCATGGGAAGGAAACAGCAGAAGAACTCTGGCAAATGAAAAATCAGAGCAGATCAAATCCCCCAAGGTATTTCAAAGGAGATACAACAGAAAATAACATCCACACAGAAATTACTGAAATGTCAGAAATAGAATTCAAACATGGATAGCAAAGAAGATGATTGGAATGGAGGAAAAGATGGAAATAGAAAACATAAAAAATAGTTCAGAAGTTGTCTGAAAATGTAATGAATTCAAAGACAATGTCACCAAGGATATTGACATAATGAGGAAAGATACATCAGAGCTTAAGTAATTGAAAAAGGCATTCAAGAAGCTTTGAAACATAGTAGAGAACCTCAGTAATAGAGTTGAACAGAGAGAAGAAAGAATATCAGAAATATACAAGACTTTTGAACTATCCCAAGCATTCAAAAAGGCAGAAAGAAAGGAAAATAAAAACAGACTATTCCCTGAGATAGTTATGTCATTGTTCCCAAAAAAGGCAAACATCTGAATTACAGGGATTCCTGAAGAAGAAACTGGTCTCAAAGGCAGAAGTGCTCTACTCCAAGACATTATGGTGGAGAACTTCCCAAGTATTGTGAGAGACACAGAAATTCAGATAGTAGACAGTTTCAGAACCCCAGCATGACTCAATCCAACAAAACATCTCCTATACACATTGTAATTATTTTTGCCAATGTTAATATGAGGGAGAAAATTCTGAAAGCAGCCAGGTTTAAGAAAAGTATTACTTACAAAGGGAAAAATTTCAGGATGGCCACAGATCTTTCAACTGAAATTTTTCAAGCCAGAAAAGGATGGTCATCAACTTTCAACCTTCTTAAACAAAACAGTTTTCAGCCAAGGATCCCGTATCCCCTAACACTTAGTTTCATTTGTGATGGAGAAATCAAATACTTTACTGATATCTATATATTGAGAAAATTTATCACAACTAGACCAGCTCTACAGGAACTCAGACCCATTCTTGATAATGACCAGCATGATGGTCCACCACCAAAGTAAACTCTCTGAGAAATTTAAGAACAATTCCTAGATTCCACAATGGTGACAGGAATAAAAATGAGCTCTGGACCTCTGAAAAACAAGATGACCAAAACTTCACCATATCTATCAATTCTCTCAATTAATGTTAATGGCTAGGATTCCCTCTAAAAGGGGCACAGGTTGGCTTACCTGGATACAAAAATCTCAGGCCAGATATCCATTGCCTCCAAGAAACTCTCCCTACCTCAAAGGATAAAATAAGATTCAGGGTGAGGTGATGGAACACTAATCCAGGCAAAAGGGAAGCAAAAAAATCTTGGGCGTTGATCTTATTTGCAGATACAATTGGACTTAAACCAACAAAAAATAAGAAAAGACAAGGATGGACACTACATATTTGTCAAGGGAAATATACATCATATAGACTTTTCAATAATTAACATTTATGTATCCTACCTGAATGCTCCTTAATTTATAAAACTAACTAATCTAAACACTGTAATACCTTCCTTCAATATAATAGATGGAAATTTAAACAGCCCCACTCGCAGTACCAGATAGATCCTCCAAGCAGAAACTAAACAAATAAATTATGGACTTAAACATGACCCTAGAACAAATGGACTTAACACACATATACAGAACATTTCATCTTAACAAAACTGAATACACATTATTTTCATCAGCCCATGGATCAGCCTCCCAAATTGATCATATTTTAGGACATAAGTCTAACCTCAATAAATTCAAAAGAATGATTGTCATTTCTTGTGTCATCTTGGACAATCACAGAATAAAAGTTGAACTCAACAGCAACAGAAATCTTCATATTCAAATAAAGTGATGGAAATTAATCTTATGCTGAATGATAGGTAGGTCAGAGATGAGATTAAGAAGAAGATTATTAAATTCTGGGAACAAAATTATAATGAAGCCCTAAACTATCAAAACCTGTGTGATATCGCAGCCCTAAGAGGGAACTTTATAGCATTAGATGCCTTCATCCAGAAAACAGAAAAACAGAAAGTCAGTAACAGAATGGGCCATCTCAAACAACTGGAAAAAAAAAAATCCAACCTCAAACTCAGCAGTAGAAACCAAATAATCAAAGGTAGAGTAGAATTAAATAAAATCAAAAACAAAAGAATTGTACAGACAATAAGTGAAACAAAAAGTTGGTTCTTTGAAAAGATTAATAAAATTGATAAACGCTTGGCTAGAATAATCAGAAGCAGAAAAGTAAGATCTCTAATACCTTCAACCAGAAACAATAAAGGGCAAATAACAACAGATATCACAAAAATACAAAAGATTCTCAATGATTACTACAAAAAAAAAAAAAACACTCTATTCCCAGAAATATGAAAATGTAAAAGAAGCCCAGGACCAGATGGCTTCACGTCAAAATTCCACCAAACCTTTAAAGAGGAACTAGTATCTATATTATTCTACCTTTTTCAAAATATAGAAAAAAATGGAATAATACCCAAAAAATTCTATAAAGCAAATATCACCTTGATCCTCAAACCAGGAAAAAACCCAACAAGAAAAGAAAATTATAGACCAATATCACTAATGAATATTGATGCAAAAGTATTCAATAAAATCCTAACAAACAGAATCCAGCAGCACATCAAACAAATTATACACCACGACCAAGTGGGTTTTATCCCAGGATCTCAAGGATGGTTCAACATACGTAAATCTATAAATATAATTCATCACATAAACAAACCAAAAAACAAAGACCATATGATTCCCTCAATCGATGCAGAAAAAGCTTTTGATAATATCCAGCATCCCTTCATGATCAGAACACTTAAGAAAATTGGTATAGAGGGGACATTTCTTAAGCTGATAGAGGCCATCTACAACAAACCCACAGCCAATATTGTAATCAAC
>CAUYQV010024012.1:0-10581 GCA_963574575.1 Galagoides demidoff | reverse complement strand
CCATGGCATCACAGCTCATAGCAACCTCCAACTCCTGGGCTCAAGTGAGTCTCCTGCCTCCGCCTCCCAAGTAGCTGGGACCACAGGCGCCTGCCACAACGCCCGGCCATTTTTTGGTTGCAGCCATCATTGTTGTTTGGTGAGCCCGGGCTGGGGATTCGAACCCGCCACCTTAGGTGTATGTGGCTGGCGCCTTAGCCGATTGAGCCACAGGCGCCGAGCCAGGGTGTGTTTTCAATCAAGTGTATGGGTGTGTGTGTGTGCCCGTGTGGTGGTGTGCATGTGTGTCTGAGTGTGTCACATGGATGGATGATGGGCATAGGCCAGTCCTTCCTCTGGCTCTCTGCCCCACCAACCATGTGCTCCCTCCACAGACATTGATGACTGCTCCCTGAGTGATGGCCTGTGTCCCCACGGCCGGTGTGTCAACATCATTGGTGCCTTCCAGTGCTCCTGTGACACTGGCTTCCAGGCCACACCTCACTGCCAAGGCTGCATGGGTAAGGCTGTGACTGTCTGCTGGCTCCCAGGCCCCCACTCAATTGTAAAGACTGCCCTTCCTGCCTGCACCTAGAGATCCTGCTCTGCCCCAGTCCTGTCCCAGTGCTCCCTGTCCACCCCTTCTCCTGCAGACATCAATGAATGCCATGTCCGGAATGGCGGGTGTAATGCCCACTGTATTAACACCAAGGGCAGCTACCAGTGCATCTGTGGAAAGGGCTACTCACTGATGCCCAATGGCAGGGCATGTGTAGGTGGGTGGGCACAACCTCTCCCACTGCCTGGGAAGGCGGCAAGGAAGAGAATGTGTTCGTCAGGCCCAATCTGGTCAGGAGCCCACCACAGCCCAGGATCCTGGCATAGCCAGCCAGACCCAGGGCACCTCCTGCCTGACATGGGGGCCTGGCTCCAGGCAGGCTGTTGATCTTGGAGGAGAGACCCTGGGGCTCTCCCTTCATCCCTGCCTGTCTGCAGCCCAGCTCCCCCCTCCACTCCTCCAGACGTGGATGAGTGTGAAGAGAACCCTAACATCTGTGACGGGGGCCAGTGCACCAACATTCCAGGAGGTCACCGCTGCCTCTGCTATGAAGGCTTCATGGCATGTCAGGCCACACCAGACATGAGGACATGTGTTGGTGAGAAGCAGGGACTGTGGGGGTGGAGGAGGCAGCATCAGAATCCATATAGCTCAGGTCCTCTCCCTGCCATAATAAGAGAAGGAGAAGATGAGGTTTTGTAACAGCAGTTGATGTTCCCCTCAGGGGTCCCCAGTACCCTGAGCCCACTCTCCAAAGCCCACAGGGTCTCATTTATAGAAGCAGAGAACCTGAATCTTGTTCTTTTTGACTCTATTTGTTGAATACTCACCATGTGCCCAATATCTGTTGGTGGGTCATGTCCTGCTCCACCTGCAGGACAGGATGCTCTTTAAGATCACCAAAGACAAGGCCAGGCATGGTGGCTCATACCTATAGTCCCAGCACTCTGGGAGGCTGAGTTGGGTGGATCCCTTGAACTCAACTCAGGAGTTCGAGACCAGCCTGAGCAAAAGTGAGAACCCCATCTCAACTGAAAATAGAAAAATTATCCAGGCATTAAGGTGGTCGCCTGTACTCTCACCTGTGAGGGAGGCTGAGGCAAGAGGATGGCTTGAGCCCAGGAGTCTGGAGTTGCTGTGAGCTGTGACACCACGGCACTCTGCCCAGGGTGACAGGGTGAGACTCTGTCTCAAAAAAAAGATCACCAAGGACAAAGGGGCTTTTACAGAGGAAGGTGAACAAGTAGAAAAGAGACTCAGAAGACTCTGCAAGTTTTTCCTTGAGCCCTCCTGGGATGTTTGGGTGGTGGTCATTGTCCTCACTGGCTACATGTCGTCCTGCAGCAAGAAAGAATTAGGCTGGGTGCCCTTTCAGGGCAAAGCTGAAGACAAAGTAGGGAATTTATAGGAAGTAACAGTGACACTCCTGACCAAGAAGTCTGGTCCAGGGCAGGGGAACTTATGTGCTCCAGGTCACAGGAATCTCAGGGAGCTTCAGAATAGAAATGCATTTAAGGGTTAGATACTGTGGCTTACGCCTATAATCCTAGCACTCTGGGAGGCTGAGGTGGGTGGATTGGTTGAGCTCAGTAGTTCGAGACCTGCCTGAGCAAGAGTGAGACACTGTCTAAAAATAGCCAGTTGCTGTGGCAGGTACCTATAGTCCCAGCTATTCAGGGGGCTGAGGCAAGAGGATCACTTCATCCCAAGAGGTTGAGGTTGCTGTGAGCTATGACATCACAGCACTCTACCAAGTGTGACAAAGTGAGATCCTGTCTCAAAAAAAAAAAAGAAGAAGAAGAAGAAAAAGAAAGAGAAATATGTTTAGGGAATTCCTAATATGTCTGCTCCACACATATATTGCAGATCCACTGGGTATGTTGGCATAAAGGCTCTGAAAAGTCCTGCAAGAGGAAAACCTGCTCGGCTTTGTTGAAGCCTGCATTCTCGTAACATCCTTTTGGGAGTGAATGCCTGGTGTGTTCTTTGGAATATGTGCTGTGAAATGTTCGCAGGACACTCATGGCCTTCCAGGGTGGAACCTGAGGGAGTTCCCACTCCTGGAGATGGGCTAAGGGGCCCTGCATGGCAAGACACTCTGGAATGCTGTAGCTATCCCTCCCGTTGTCACCCATTTCCTCTCTGGTCACTCCATTACCCAGCCCTCAGGCCTCATGCCCTCTGCCCCTACAGATGTGAATGAGTGTGACCTAAACCCCCACATCTGCTTCCATGGTAACTGCGAGAACACAAAGGGCTCTTTTGTCTGCCACTGCCATCTGGGATACGTCATCGGGAAGGGAGCCATAGACTGTTCTGGTGAGCCATCAGTCGCAGGTGCAGGCAGGGGGGACCCCAGAGGGCCAGCTAAGGGGTCACAGAGCTGGTCAGAATTTATCCATAGATTTCCACTGATGGGGTCTTGTGTTAAAGCAAGAGCAAGACCAAGTGCCGTGTCTCACACCTGTAATCCTAGCACTTTGGGAGGCCAAGGCTGGGATCACTTGAGGCCAGAAGTTTGAGACCAGCCTGGGCAATACAGCAAGCAAGACCCTGTCTCTACAAAAACTAAATTAAAAAAAAATTATCTGGGCATGGTGATGCACACCTTTAGAGGCTGAGGCAGGATGATCACTTGAGCCCAGGAATTCAAGGTCCTAGTGAGCTACAACTACACCACTGCTCTGGCCAGGGTGACAGAGCAAGGAACAAAAATAAAAAGGCAGAAACAGAGCCTTATAAAGTTCCTCTGGGATCTCTGTAACATCTCAGCAGGGCAAGCCCCAAGTGACTGTAGCAGTGTTTCCCAAGTACAAAAGCCTGATAAGTTTATGTGACACAGGGACAGATTAAACATTTAAATAGTTATTGCATTAACTACTTATGGCTGGCATAACAAGTCTTCACACACGTTGTGGCTTAGAAGTTTATTCTCTTTCCAGAATAGTAGTTCTGGAGGGCAGAAGTCTGGGATCAAGGTCCTGACAGGGTTGGCTCCTTCCCAAGGGAAAGAATCTGTCCAGTGCCTCCTGGGTGTTCCTTTGGTTGTAGAGAGTTCATTGCTCCAATCTCTGCCTCTGTCTTTATGTGGTCATCTTCTCTTGCGTCTTCACATGACCTCTTGTAAGACCCACTGTAGTCCATGATGACCTCGTCTTGGTCACATCAACAAAGACCTTATTTCCAAACACAGCCCCATTCACAGGTGTCAGGGATTAGGGCTCAAATACACCTTGCGAGGGGACACAATTCCCCCTGCTCCAGTTATGTAGTTATTTTAATGTGTGCTAGAAACAGAAGTTGCATAATAGAGCATCAAACCTGTGACTTCTTAGAGGTTGTGGATGTTGATATAAATTTTTCATTTAAAATTCAGTCACATTACTGAAAATGGGGGTCTGATAAAGAAACGTGCAGGGCATAGTGGCTACGCAGGTATGAACATTACAGAGATTGTTAAGGGTGATGCGTGTAAGGACTAGAAATGCTGGTTTGGAGACGGAGCATGTTTGTTAGGATGGTTGCTCTCAATGTCTACCTGAAGTCTCCCATGCTGCCATTTCAGACCATTTCTGGAGGGCTGTTATAAGCCGTGCATGTTTAGTTTGGGGGTTTTCCTCTTGGGCTCTGCATGAGGATGGAAGCTTCTTGGGTGGGCATGAAGGGGTTTTCCGGGACAACCTTTCACCTAGGGAGGGAAAGTTCTTGCCCTTTCACCTGCCTTTGTGCTGAATTTCCTCTTCTGTGACTGGATCTCATGGCTGTGCTCCCTTTCCCCTCAGACATGGATGAATGCAAGTTTGGGGGGCACAACTGTGACACCCACGCCTCCTGCCTCAACATTCCTCGAAGTTTCAGCTGCAGGTGCCAACCAGGCTGGGTAGGGGATGGCTTCAAATGTCACGGTGAGTACCTGGAAACAAGGGGTCAGGATGGTGGGGCCCAAAGGTGTCTGTGGGGGCCATCAGTCCTGTGGTTGGAGGGTCTGCCTCCCTGCAGTCCTCCAATGTGCACACCTAGGAGTTCTGGGCTCTGTCCCCTGCAGACCTGGATGAATGCACCACCCAGGAGCACTGGTGCAGCCCGAGAGCTGACTGCCTCGATGCCCCTGGCTCCTACCACTGCACCTGCCACCAGGGCTTCTCTGGGGATGGCTTCTCCTGTGAAGGTGAGATCAGGGGTGTGGAAGGGCAGGGCCCAAGAGGGGAAGGAATGGGTGCCAGATTCATGGTGTCCATCACGGTCATTTGGCCTCCCCACACTCACTCTGCCCTATGCACTGTGCCATGGGTGCTAGGGATGCCGTATCCTGGGACCAGGGGACTGAAACTTAGAGTCCCCTGAACTGTGAAGTGCATGGGATGCTCACTTGCTTCATGGCCGCCCCTCGTCCTGCATGCGTGTTTCCCATCTCTGCCCGTCCTGGCTGGAGTCTAAGTGTCCAGAACCACCTCTTCTCTCCCTGGCCCTAGCTTGCTCATCTGCTTCCCACTCCCAGGTCAAAGGTCTGAGTGCTACTTGCTCAGGACTTTGGGTGGTGGTGAAGGGTTTGAGTGACCAGGGGGGTCTCCTGCCTGTCCTGCGTGGGTTCTGGCCCAGTCGGCTCTCATCCCACTGCCTTTTGGGGCCCCTCAGACAGGGACAAATGTGCTGAGAATATGGAGCTCTGCAACCATGGGCAGTGCCTGAACGTGCCCGGTGGGTACCACTGCGAATGCGAGATGGGCTTCCACCCAACTGAGGATCACTGGGCCTGCCGGGGTGAGGCTTGGGCTTGGCGGGGCAGAGGACAGAGCGGGTGGGTCCCTGTGGCAGACTGCCAGGTGGAGCAGGCTGACTGCAGTCCCCCCAGATGTGGATGAGTGTGCTCTTGGGAACATCTGTGCATTTGGGAACTGCAAGAACCAGCCTGGAATGTTCCACTGCATCTGTGAGGGTGGCTACGAGCTAGATCGTAGTGGTGGCAACTGCACAGGTATGGGGAGCCAGAATCAGAAGTTGGGCACAGAGGACACAGCTCACTCCCTCCCTACCCTCAAATTTCTCCTCAGATGTCCTTCTGTGGGGGGAGAGGGGCTTGCTTGACCTCCCATTTAAAACAGCCCCTCGAACCTCCTGCATCTGTTCCCCTGCTGAATAAATTCAGCGAGTAAATGAAGTGCTCCCTGCACCCCAGTTGCAAAAGGCCTCTCCTATCTGTGTATATGTGTGTGTGTGCACTTTTAAGTGGGCGTGTAGGTATAGGCCACAAGGTCTCTGTCACAATGACTAAACCCTGCCACTGTAATTTAAAAGCAGCCACAGACAAAATGGAAATGAGTGAGCATGGCTCTGTGTGCTAATACTTTATTGCTACCAACCAGCAATGGGCCGGATTTGGCTCACAGGTTGGATTTTGCCAACCCTGAATTTGAAAGTGTTTTCTAAATGTAAGTTAGGCGACCAGATCATACTTATAATCCCAGCACTTTGGGAAGCCAAGGATAGAGGATCACTTGAGCCCAGGAGTTCAAAATCAACCTGGGCAACATAGCAAGACCTCATCTGTACCAAAAAACAATAATAATAATTAAAAATTAGCTGGGAGTATTGGGAAGACCACTTGAGCCCAGGAGTTTAAGGCTGTGTCTCCTACATACATACATAAATACATACATACATGAACCCAGAGTAGTTAGAGTTTTAATTATAAGGACCAAGTAGGATGGAGCTGGGGGTGGGGGTTCAATAGGACAGGGCAAACTGAAGAACTGAAGGATCCTCTCCCCTTGGGGTTTCTCCTCATGAAAGGACAGGCTCATCATCCCACAATCTGGTGCCCAAGAGTGGCCCTGGGGTGAGGTCTGTGGCTTTCCAGGAGGGGGCCTAGGAGGGGGCTGAGAGGGGACTCCTTGCTAGAGACACTGTGTCCTTCCCAACAGATGTCAATGAGTGCGCAGACCCGATGAACTGTATCAATGGTCTATGTGTCAACATCCCTGGCAGCTACCTCTGCAACTGCCCCCAGGATTTTGAGCTGAATCCCAGTGGGGTGGGCTGCGTGGGTGAGTCCATGGTTGGCTCTGTCTGGGAATCTGGAGTCAGTGGAGATGGGCAGGGCGTGGTCTGTGTCATTGCATATGTCAGCCTATTCAAATCTATCCACTCCTGACAAATAAGCCATGGGCTGGTCCTGGGCCAGGGTGGTTGCCCTGTTACCTGTCGGGATACAGCCTCACACATACTCATGCACACACATCAGAGATTTTCCTCCCTCACTTGCCAGCCTTCCCTTTCTGCCTGTTCAGACACCTGAGCTGGGAACTGTTTCCTGGACATGCACAACCGCGAGGATGGTGGCATTTTCTGCAGTGCTGAGATTGGAGTTGTTGTCATCCGAGCATCCTGCTGTTGCTCCTTGGGCCAGGCCTGGGGCAACCCCTGTGAGCTGTGCCCGATGGCCAACACCAGTGAGTCCCTATGAAGCAGATGGGCATGGTGACCTGAGCCACAGAAACCTGGGCACTTTGGGGGTTGTCTAAGGGAGGACCTTAGGTGACAAGGAAACTGAGCACCAAGGAGGGAGAAAGGCTTGTCCTGGCTCACACAGCATGCTTTTGGAAGTTCTTCAGGGTTGCTTTCGGTGAAGGCAACAGACACAGAGTGTAGTGTGCAGTGTACTAGGGGCTGGTGATTCAGAGGATGAACTGTACTCTGTACTCTGTGTCTCACCGTTAAACCAGCAATTTCAGGACTGTGAGAGTAGATCTATCCTAATGCTTGATTTCAGGCATAGCCATGGCTCAGGAGAAAACTGTGGAGAAATGGGTAAGGGAAGGCTTCTTGGGGAAGAGACCTGAGTGATATTTTGGAGGATGAGTAGGAGTTTTCCCAGAAGAATAGGGAAAAGAATGTGCAATGCAGTGGGAACACTAGGTGCGAAGTCCTCAGGTGTGAAACAGGGAGGTACCTGTCTGTTTAGGTGTGTGCATTTGTGAATGTCCAGGGTCTTCCTTTCATGGGGGAAACTTGCAGTCCCACTGAGGTCTGGTTTGTGTCAGAAGGAATCATCTTCTCCTCATCCACAGACATGACCCCTCTGCATGTTGAATGTGAACTCATGTTTGCACACATGCTTACAGGTGCACACACACACACACACACACACACACACTCTGCATCCCAGACAACCACAGGACTGGTCAAAGAGATAAGGGGCTGCAGTTGGTACAATACAGGGATGGGGGCCCACTCTTGAGTCCTTTTTAGGAGACCACCCCTCCTACTTCCCTTAAGCTTTGCCCAAATACCCTGCACTGTAGCCCCTCACAGAAATCTTTCTTCTTGCAGCCGAGTACAGAACCCTGTGTCCTGGTGGTGAGGGCTTCCAACCCAACCCTACGACTGTAGTTTTGGAAGGTGAGTCTCTGGTGGACCATCCTTCCATCCATCCAAGGAGAGGCCAACTTTTCTTTCACTCTTGCCTTACCAAGGAGCAGAATTGAGCAGCTTTTGGTGGGGAGGGGTCACATCCTCCCACCTGGAGACTGCGCAGCTGGACCAAACTGTGCTTTTGGTTTGTGCTGAACTTTTTTTTTTGAGACGGAGCCTCAAACTATCCCCCTGGGTAGAGTGCCATGGCATCACAGCTCAGAGCAACTTCCAACTCCTGGGCTCAAGCGAGTCTCCTGCCTCCGCCTCCCAAGTAGCTGGGACCACAGGCGCCCACCACAACGCTGGCCATTTTTTGGTTGCAGTCATCATTGTTGTTTGGCGGGCCCAGACTGGGGATTCGAACCCGCCACCTTAGGTGCACACGGCTGGCGCCTTAGCCGATTGAGCCACAGGCGCCGAGCCTGTGCTGAACTTTTTATCTGTTCTTTCAGCCATTTCTTCCACTTGTTGGTTTATTGATTCATCCTCCCATCCACCCATCCATCCAACCATCTTCTATCTACCCCTTCCTTCCTCTTCTATTCTTTTATCCATCCATGACCCACCCATCCATCCATCTATTCACCTATCCATCTACCCACCCACCTATCCACTAATTCACCTTCTCATTCACTAATGCACTTTCTTATTCATCCATCCACTACTTTTCATACCCACTACCCATCCATCCATCTACCCACCCATATACCCATCTACCCATCCATCCACTCATCCACCTACCCATCTATCCTCCCATCCATTGTATCCACAGGGAGTGATAGAGTTTGGAGAAGACATTCCATTCAGAAGAAACTGTATGGTGGATGGAAGGATGAACTAACAAATGAAGGGAAAAGAGTTGAACTTGGGGTGACATGAACTCAAGAGAGTCTTGGTTCAACCCCTCCACATGTCCAACAGCCATGGGATAGCTCTTGGGAATCCTTGAGGGAACCTTAGAGAGCCCAGGGCAGGACATAGATGTCCCCTAAGTTCCCTCATCAATTTAGCTTCCAAGCATGACTTCTTCACTTCCTGACAGACATTGACGAGTACCAGGAACTGCCAGGACTATGTCAGGGGGGTGACTGCATCAATACCTTCGGCAGCTTCCAGTGCCAGTGCCCACTTGGTTATTACCTCAGTGAGGACACCCGCATCTGTGAGGGTGAGCATGGACTCTCTCCCTCCTCCTCCCCCTTGTCTCCCCTCTGCCCTCTGCCCTCTACCCAGTTAGAAGTTACGGCTTTACAACCACACCCTTTCATGGGTGTACCTGACCAAGTCCCAGAGTGAAGAGTGAGAAGAAAGACAAGAGAAGGAAAAAGCCCCACCCTCCCTCCAAGCATCACTTCATCTGTCTCCCTGCTGGTCTTATTTGAATGTAATAGTAATGGTCAGCAGCTAACTGGTGTCTAGGACTGTGTGACACCACTGTGCCGAACATCCCTATTTGTCATTCATTCAGTCCTCACAACAGTTGTCCCATGGAGGGATGTGACCCACTCAGATCCCATTTTCAGATGTAGAAACTAAACCTTGGCTGGGTGCAGCAGCTCATGCCTGTATTCCTAACACCCTGAGAGGCTGAGGTGGGCAGATCGCTTAAGTTCAGGAGTTGAGACCAGCTTCGGCAAGAGTGAGACCCTGTCTCTACTAGAAATAGAAAAACCAGCTGGACATTGTGCTGAGGCAGGGAGTTTGAGGTTGCTGTGAGCTGTGACGTCATTGCACTCTACCCAGGGCACAGAGTGAGACTATCCCCTCTCCCACCAGAAAAGAAAGAAAAAGAAACTTAGGCTCAGTGAAATTAAGTGACTTGTCCAGAAGTACTAGCAGTAAGTAGTGGAGACAGTCTCTGAGGCTGGCCATTCTGATTGTTAAGTCTGAGCCCTTTTAATGCAACATACCAAATTTATTTATTCCTTCCTTCACTCATTCACTCATCTATTCATTTATTCATCCTTTTTCTTCCTTTCAGCCAGTATTAACTGAGCACTCATGCATAGCCAGACATGGAAATTAGAATATTACTTTTACACTGAGCAATAATACTGTTTAGAAACTCAGGGAAATGGTGTTGATCTCTGTGTTTTTTTTTTTTTTTTTAGAGACAGTGTCCCACTTTGTCCCCTGGTAGAGTGCCATGGTGTCACAGCTCACATCAACCTCCAACTCCTGGGCTTAGGTAATTCTCTTGCCTCAGCCTCCTGAGTAGCTGGGACCACAACACCCAGCTACTTTTTCTTGCAGTTTGGCTGGGGCTGGGTTTGAACCCACCACTTTTGGTATATGGGGCTGGCACCCTACTCATTGAGCCACAGGCACCACCTCACAGTCGATCTTTGTCTTAATTGGTTTATATAATTAATTACTAATGAGGAAGAACTTCTAATATTTTGCTATTTGTTTTCTTTCTTTCTTTCTTTTCTTTCTTACTTTCTTTTTTTTTTTTTGAGAGAGAGTCTTACTTTGTTATCCTGGGTAGGGTGCTATGGCACCATAGCTCACAGTAACCTCAAACTCTTGGGCTCAAATGATCTTCTTGACTCAGCCTCCCACGCAACTGGGACTACAGGCAACTGCCACAATGCCCGGCTAGTTTTTCTATTTTTAGTACAGATGGGGTC